>JAIPRM010002148.1:0-32213 GCA_025469315.1 Stegophylla sp. TES_Ste_2020 | reverse complement strand
AATATGTAATATCAACCGTAGCTTAAAATAATAAGTTAGTCCTGAAACATATTTATATAGAAGAATCATTCATTTACCATCACTTATGACAAATATGTAAATACATACAAATCCGCACCCTAATTATGAATAACAAAAATGTAATAATATGTATTTATGCTCAAATATATAAAATATGTAGCATCAGCTATCATTTAAATCTATCAGAGAGTCTTACATTATATTTCTGTAGTGGAAACATTCGGTTATCCTAATCTATAACAAATATGTAAATACATTAAAATCATATATTAATGGCTTGAGCCTGATTATTGACCACGATTTGCATTTTTCATAACCCGATTGAGCACGGTTGCAATTAAACAATAGAAACCTAAAAAACAATACTATTGAGTACAAAAATAGGAGTGACCAATGACGTAGCCAGGAATTTTTGATGGAAAGGGTCCAGAAAAAAAAATTTTAAAATAATAAAATATTCGACTTTATTCGTAAATTAAAAGATCCATAGTAGGTATTATTATTATTACAATATTTGACATTTAGACAATTTCTAAGTACTTAGAATTGAATAAAAAATGCATTAAGCCTACTTTAAATAAAAATTTGCACAAAGTTTTGATTGAAAAATCATAATAATACCTATGAGATAAGAACCAGATTCATTAAATTCTAATTTTAATCGCTTGTAAAAAGTTGATTTGAGTAAAAATATTCAAAATTTTCTTTCAGTAATTACCGTAAATAATAAAATTCATAAATACAATTTTATAAAAAATTAAGCTCATAACATTAAGAATCAAAAAAAAAAAAAAAATGATTAAACACCAATTTTAGATTCTGAGTGAAGCGAAAAAGCTAGTGTCTTACAATGGTATTTATTTTTTATCTTTTCTTTTTTTTCTGTAAATTTTTTTTCGTATGGAAATAATTGTCCAAAAGTTTCGACCAGCAACTTTTTGAATCGCCTCAAAATATCCCACTACTAGGTGAGAATAGAAAAAAATCCTTGATGAAAAAATATGTATTTGAAAAAATATTACAAAAATAAAAATTTACATATTAAAAGTTTTCTTTCTATCTTAATATAAATTTTCATAAAGTTTGGATTAAACAAAAAAGAATAATTTAAACACATTTTTGTTAAATTTCGAGCAGATTACCCCACATATTGGAAAATCTATTAAGGATATCGAAAGATTACTTCTTTAAAGTACCATCTTGACCCGAATTCTGATTAAAAAGTTACTGGTTAAAACTTTTGTGTAAGCATTTTTTCATCAATATTTGTACACAGAAAAAAAATCATTGTAAAAACTTGTATAGACATACATAAGTATATTAAAAAATTGAAAGGTTCTCAATTTATTACTACGGACATGGAACAAAACATCTTCCTTGCTCACTCTCTCCTGCCAATAGTTGTACCACTTCAATATGACTGCATCTGTGCATTAACGGAATTAAGAAAAAAAATTGGAAGGGCTTACATATTTATTTGTTTGTTTTTGCAACCCTCTAATGTTATACAATTTATGAAAAATCTGGGGGGCTTAGTCCTTGAACCCTCGATTTCTGCTTATAGTGTATGTCCTAAAATATGTTGGCTTCTATTTGACTCGTCCTAGAAAAAAATTCCGAAGCCACCTCTGTATATGGGGATACTCGTTGTAAAAATATATTATTTATACAATATTTATTTATACGAATTCAGACAGATTTAATAATTGATCCTATTCATGCGATGAGCATTGGATGCGTTGAAGTCTCATTGAAATGTCAAGTGGCCGCAATCATAGTGATTACTACTTCTGGATTGTCAGCCAAAATTATCGCCAGGTACCAGCCCAGATGTCCCATTTTGGCAGTAACTGCAACCGGAAAGTGTGCGAGAAAGATTTCCGTCTGGCGTAATGTTATTGCAGTGCACTATATGGGTAAATATTATTTCAAAATTTTCCGAGAAAGATGTATAGATTATTATTTGTAATTGATGTGTTTATTATATTTCATCACAAATAGGTAAATAGGTTAATATTTTTGTATCTTTAGTCTATTTAAGATAATAAGATATACCTATCGTGGTTTTGTGTGCTTAATAATTTTTGAAGTGAAAAATCTTTACGGAGGGTAAACACAAACCGTTACTGATTTCCGGTCTCTATAATTACCATATCGACTAAAGAACGTAAATGAGGAAGTGATGAGTGTTATCCATAGTAGTTAGTGGTGAGTTTTTTTCTCTCCATAATCTTATAGATTAATCAATCATTTATTTATAAAAACAAATTATATATACACAAATTGTTTATACATACACACGTGTAGTTAGTAGGCCATAAGGAAATTCTGCTTTTTTATGAAAAAACTAAGCTCTTTGCAAATGGTTAGCGGGTTTGAAATTAATGTATTTTTTCTCTAAACGGCTTTTCAGGCTTTTTACAAACAAAGTTAGGACTTTTGGAGAAAAAATTTTAGATACCTTTTAGAACTTAAATCACTTTTGTTGATATAATAAAATGAATACCAGCATAATCATGTATGAATAGTTTAAATATTATGTTTATTTTGTTTCTAAATTAAATATTATATAATTATACTGTTGAATTTCCGTATAATAGGTAGATGGACTGAAAATAACCTGTCGTTAAGAAAAATAATAAGTATTTTCTAAAAGGTTTAACTCCACTTGGTATGTTTGCAATAAGCCTAAAATTTAATCGTCTCTTAAGAAAAATAATGAATATTTTTCCAAAATATCTAACTTGTTTGCGAAAAACCTGAAAATTAGTCACCGTTTGAGGAAAAATATAATAATTCCAAATGGACTACCCCTTTGCAAAAAACTTAGTTATTTCGCAAAAAAGCAGATTTCCCTTATTGCCTATGGGTTATGACACACACACATACACACACACACACACACATACATTTATACAAAATATCTCAGCAGTAAGATTTGACAAATGAAATAATTTTTGTTTTATTAATAATTTTACATTAAAAAAAAATAAAAAATAAATAAAAAAAAACTACAGAATTACGCTAGGGCAATAACGTATACATTTTTTTTAGGTCCCAAACTTTCAAATTTAAAATTGTATGCTACAGTTTCAGAAAAAATTCAAAAGACCATTTTACAAACCTGATTTTTTCAAAAAATATTGATGCTTAAATCTCTAAATTTCTAATAAAGGTTAATTCGTTAATTTTCTATCGTTGTTTAAAGTTTGCGAATAATTTAATAATTTAGTCAAATATGCCATAATATTAGTGATATTATGATGTCAATTGGTAATATTATGACATATTTAGACACACTATTAAATTTTTTGATAACTTAAAAAATGGTAGAAAATAAACGGCTGAACTTTATTAGAGATTAGAGCACCATTATTTTAAAGATATCTTATTAGGTATTAATTCAAAAATTCCACGATTCCATAGATTCCACTAAGTATTCCGAAAGAAGTTTCACTTCACGCGCACATAATTATTTTTTAAGAAAAGTCTAGATTTCGTTTTATAACTAATAACTGTGTCAATAATTTTAAACGGAGGGGAGTTTGATGTACCTACCTACGATTATAATGATAATGTCTAGTACGCGATTCCCAACTAGTATCGCCACACAGCCACGGACACTCTTTTTATATATTTTATATAATATTATAAAATCAATTCTACGGTCTACAACATCAGTGAAAAATGAAAGCAATGCAAAGATAAGTAAAATATAGATATCAGAGCCGTTCATACTTCACGCCATGGGTATTCTTCACTCTTCGGGTCAGATACTGTTAGTGGATGTGTTGAACATGACGACTATTATTATTCTTTGAATTATTAACTTCCTTTGTTCAGAATCGTCTTATTGAAGAAATGATTTATTGTTTCTTTAAAATTCTACTCGCCCACCAAGAGTATCTAACCCGAGGTGCGAAGAATACCCAAGGTGTGAAGTATGTTCGGCTTTCTTGTCTATACATTACTTTACATGTATTTGCTTTACTTTACTCAACTTAACTTTACTTACAATTATATATATTATTATACTATACAATTATACAAAAAACACGAGTGTTTCAAACGATAAACTTATCTTCGTTACAGCCAACGGTTACAATTATGTTAAGGAGTTTAACTTATAACTAATTTTTTATTTCTGTTAAATTTCTAAATTTTAGTAATAAATAATGGGAAATTTAAACAATGGGGAAAAAAACACCACCCCAAATTTCATACTTTGCTTCGTAATACAAATTAACACCATCATGTGATAGCAGGAGAATTTTTTTAGCATGTACATGTAATTACATTAATTATATTATTACTTTATGAGATTCAATTAAATAAATAAATATAAAATAAATTACTTTTATTTATAAAATATGACTGATTGAATTTTTTCTACTATAGCGTCTATATTAAATTTGGTTTTTGTCAGTATCTTCTTAAAATATCTGTAAGATTTTACATAAAAAGATTTTAAAAAATAAAAAAATAAAAGTTCATAGTACATTAACTCTTCTTTCATCCATGTTACTATTATGTAACGATCAGAATATATAGAGTTGAATTTGTTAATTTTATTTTCGAAATGGTCTTAGTACTTATTACTTCACCAATATGTGTGTTACAGATAATAAACAATCCGTTTGGTCCAAAGAGGTGGAAAACCGTACGAAATTTGTAATGAAATTTGCCAAGAACAAAGGGATATTGAGTCATGGAGATTTAGTTTTACATATGAGCACTACTAAAGAAAATTTTGGGTTTACAAACCACATGCAAATGTTTTATGTCAGTGCCAACGACTTCATGGAACCGTCAAATAAAAAAAATACTATAAACCCGATTCTAAATAATACTAAATAAAATAACATATTATACATTTAAATATAATATATTTCCAATAACTATGTATAAAACATAACATTTTGAAAAAAAAAGATAATGTCTTTACAATGTTGTTCATTTTATTTTATTTTTTCTAGTTACTGAGTGGAGCGAAAAAGCTAGTATTTTTACAATGATGTTTATTTTTTTTTAATTTATTTTTATTATTATTTGTATACGTTTTTGTATGGAAATACTTGTGTAAAAATTTTAAAATAACATTTCAGATAGGAAACTAGAGGAGAAAGCCGGACATACTTCACACCACGGGCATAGGCGTAACTTGGAAAACATTTTTTTTTGGGGGGGAGCTAATATGATTATATGATTGATTTAGCCCCCCCAAAAAGTCATTAACCTTGTGTAATTCTAAAAAATTCTGGGAGAGGGTTATAAGTAGTTTTTAGAGGGCTTAGCCCCTCAAGCCCCCTCTAATTGCGCCTATGACCACGAGTATTCTTCACACATCAGGTCAGATATTCTTGGTGAGTGTGTAGAATTTTAAAGAAATGATAGATCATTTCTCCAATAATACGATTCTAAGATGAAGGAAGATAATAATATAAAGTACAATAATTATTACAGTAGTTATTTTCAACAAATCCACCAAGAGTACCTGACCCGAAGAGCGACGAATAATCGTGGTGTGAATTATGCAAAGCTTTTTTGCCTGGCTTTGGGTAGTTTTCTCAAAAGAAAATTGAGAAGTTGAGAAATTCGAAAAATTATTTTAATAAAGTAACACCTAAGGGCAAATCCTGTTTTAAAAATCAACTGGTTGAGACTTCTGGACAAGAATTTCTATACGAAAAAGTGTTCACAAAAAAAATAATAATGATAATCATTGTAAAAATAATAGCTTCTTCGTTTCGCTCAGAATCTGGTACACTCTGTCTTATAGTATTTCACTATAGATTGATGAGGTCTATTTTGGAATCTGGGTCAGAGGTTTTGAATTCGTCTCATTCTGGATAAATTCTCGAAATACTAAGCTGTTTCAAACATATATTTATAGTAATTTTTCCGATTTATTTTCAATAAAAGCCTTGTAAAATTTTTGATTCTGAACGAAATGAAGAAGCTAGTGTTTTTACAACGATGCTTATTTTTTTTTTTCTGTGTACAACTTTTCGTATGGAAATGCTTGTCCAAAAGTTTCGATCAACAACTTTTTGAAACCGGATTTGCCTCTAGATGGTACTTTAGAGAGGTCATTTTTTGAATTTCACAATTCTTCAATTTTTTTTTTTTGGAAAAAACTACCCAAAATTTGACAAAAATGGTTCGGAAACCATCATCATAGATAGAAAATAATATGAGAAAGATTTAGGCGCAAGAAAATTTTGGAAATGTGAAAAAAAAAATTTGGACATTTTTCTAACATTTTTTTTTCTCATTTGTTCTTTATATTATTAACTTCTTTTGTTCAGAATCGTTTTATTGAAGAAATAATTTATCGTTTCTTTAAAATATTCCTAATACACCTATCAAGAGCTTCACACCCGAGATGCGAAGAATACTCGTCGTGCGAAGAACACCCATTGTGCGAAGTATGACCGGCTTTTTTTAATTAAAATCTAAGTTAAGAAGTTTCATAGAAAAATTATACAATGAATTATTTAATTATTTAACTTAATTAATAAATACATTTTCATACTTAAAAAAATAATACAAAGTAAAGTAAAGCAAAGATAAATGAAGTATAAACGAGAAAGCCGTACATACTTCGCACCATGGTACATGGGTGTTCTTCGCTCCTAGGGTTAAATACTCTAGGTGGATATGTTGAATTTTAAAGAAACCATTTAAATAAATTTTAAATAAACCATTTCTTCAATAATACAATTCTGAGTAAAGGAAGTTAATAATATAAAAGAACAATAATAGTCGTCATTTTTAATACACCCATCAAGAGTATCTGACCCGAAGGTTGAAAAATATACACGGTGCAAAGTATGACAAATAAGGTAAGTATGACAGCAAAATCTCCAATTTAATCATGTTTGCGCATTTCCCTTCACTCCATCTATACTTGTAACGTTTTCTTTTCAACTCTTTTCATTGGACGAAAAACGCATTGCTATGTATTTATAAGTTTACGAAAGTCGAAAAACCTTAAACTTACTTTATCTTACATTATTTCAATTTTTTATCCGGAGAAATAAATTTTTAAATGAAGAAAAGAAAAAAAATTCCTAAATTTTTTTTTTCACTATTTTAAAATTTTCTTGCTTCAAAATATTTCTCATATTATTGTCTACTTATGATTAAACTTACATATAGTTTGGATTAAAAAAAAATGTGTTCGAATCCTTTTTATCAAATTTTGGTTACATAGAAAAGAGCCTTTTTCTAAAAAATTACAAAACCAAGATGAGCCTCATTTGTTTGAGCAACTACTCTCTTTTTTTTTTGTTTAGTCATTAATATTCTTCATACTTATTATTAATTTATTAATTATGTCATTATTGGGCTAGATACAATTATAAGCTACGTAATCTGAAGAAAAGTGATAATATTGAAATTAAAATAGTTAATAGAAAGAAAATTTTCTTCTAAGTTGATATGTATCTTAAAGAACCACAGATTAATTTGCAAAGAGCCACAGGTTGCTAACCCCTGACCTAGAGGCAAATCCGGTTTTTAAAAGTTACTTGGGCAAGTATTTCTATATGAATACGTGTACTGTACATGTAAAAAATATATATAAAAATTAAACATCATTGTTAAAACACTAATATCGCTTCACTTACAATCTAAAAATGTTTAATAGACATATTACGACACATATTGTTGGAAAATATTTAATTTTCTCGATTAGTACACTGAAACGACCAAAACGCTCTATTTTCTCTCTTAGAAATTCCGACTCCTAATTTCTACATCTAAACGCTGTCTTTTAGTTTATAGGTCTATGAGCTTTACATTCTCTTTTTACCAAAACCATTTTAACCCATCAGGGCTAAAAGCATCAAATATATATATATATATATATATATATATAGCCTTAATTTGAAATAATTTGAATGCAGTTTGATTAGATTAATGCTGTTTTACAAAACAATTTTACTTCATTGATGCACATTTTACACTAAATAATAAGTAAAATATTGTTTTCAAAAGAACTACACAAACATTAACAATTTTGATAAAGCTCATACCCAGACAGATAGTAGATTTTAACAATAAATTCTATAAACATAAGCACAATTGAGATAAAACAATTGTGAGGGGGAAATTTTTATGTATTTGATTTAGCCCCCTCCCTCTAAAGGCATCTTGTGCAGTTAAAAAAAAAAAAAAAGGGAGGGGCATTTGAGAGTGTTTACTTTCCCTAAACCACTCTTCATTTGTGCCTATGGCTATAAGGCATCTTTTATCATGATCATTTAAGTAGAGTCTACGCAATGGACATATCAATATTACATCATTGTAAAAATATACACTTTGGTATGTATTTATAGACATATGATATAATGATGTAGTATATGAAAAATTAACATTTTTTTAAAAATATCATTCAATATAAGGAAAGTAACATATTATACGGTATAACGCTATTTTGTTTTTTTAGTCAATTAGAAATCATTAAAACCCTAATATGGAATTTATAATACTTCAGTATTCAAGATTTCTAAGTGGCTCTTCCAACTAAAAATGTCTTATTTTTTTTACAGGCATATCCACAGTTTTATTAGATAAATGAAGACTCTAGATGTGGACTAAAAATGATTAATATTTACAAATTTTATAAAATGCTATTAACATGATTGCTACGCTTTTATATTTTGAAATTTTCCTGACTTCTACTAAACTTTTCCCTGATAATTCCAAGATTTTTAGAATGTTTATATATTACCTATTAATTATTATTATAAATGATACATTTTTCCTTTCTCTTTAGAAAGTGTTTGTATTACTATTAATTATTCATAATCAATTGTATTAATAACAGTATTGAAAAAATGAATAAATAAAATAATTAATAACTTATTCTCAAAAACAGCATTTTAACATACCTAGTACAATATAAAATAAATATTTCAATATAAAATTTGCAGAATTAAATTCAAATTCCCTAACTTTTCCCTGTTTTCCTTGACCAAATAAAATTCCCTGACTTTTCTAGGTTTCCAAAAAGCATGGCAACTGTGATTAACCAATGAATTTAAGCCAATTAACCTTTTGAATGGTATATTATATAGCATTTTCCAATTCTTATTCATTCATTACTTGTCAATTTTATTTTCCATTTTGCAACTTTTTTTTTTTCAAATAATTTTAAAATATATACAAAATCAGATCAAAGATTATTTATTTTCTAAAACTGCTTTACTCTGTTCAAAAAACTTCAGAACTTAAAAACAAAAATTAATAATTCAACTTATCTAATAAACAATGCTTACATAATAACAAGTCTTTTAAAATCTTAAAGTTTTACAATACATTTTCTAATTTTCAGTTGTTTACATAAATTAATAGAATAAATTTGAGCGTACCCAACTCTGTTTCCAACAGTAGATTAAGAATTAAGATTTTCAATTCATTGAAAGCTAATTGACACTTAAAAAAAAAACAATTTTTGATTAATTAAAATGACCGAGAAAAGTAAAAAATTAGTAAATGACCTGTAAAATAAAACAACAAACAGCCTTAGTATGTCATGTAATTGCATAGCCATAAAAACCTTAAACGTAGTAAAAAGTTAAATGATTTATTATTGCTATCTTACAAATGCTTAACAAATAACTGCATTTACAACCAGTCAAGTATAAACAATATAAATTTTATATGTATGTAGAATAAAATTATAACAGTTTTAAAAATAATAATTTGTACATATAATTTTTGGCGCCAATTAAAATTATATAAAACATAATAATATTAACGTAACATAAACAATAACATACTTGGTAAACAACACAATATCAGCTGTATTATCCTTTAAAATTTGGTCAATACACATACATATTATTTATGTAAACATTTAAAAAAATATTTATTATCTATGGTCAGTATTTTTCTTCTTCTGTTGTGGTTTCGGATAAATTTTTTCATATCGGAAACTGGGCGGAGGCATATCATCTGATTTAAAAATTTTTCCAATATTGGTAAAACCAGATGAAGAGTTTGGGAACTGTTTAGCATATGCAAATGCAAACTCTCTGGCAACAAATGAGTACAATTCGTTTTCCATTTGCCATATGACAGATTCGTGGAATTTTTGAATTGTTTTTCGAGATATAGGATATTTCTTGGTTGTTTTTCTCAGATGTGACTTAGAACCTATAAATATATTTCATAAGCACATTGTATTAAAATATAATGCAAGTACACAAAAATCATTTTTCCATATGACAGATATCAACAGTTAGAAGGCAAATTACCATAAGCAAAACTTTTTCAAAATCAACTTTTTGTTTTTTCTGTAAACAACACAATTTCATTATATATCGATTACTTTTACTTAAACATCAATATCACTTTTCTTAAGGTTAAAAGTGATATTTTACATATACGATATTAAATAGGCAGAATTGAAAGTATTGAGTGTAAGCGAAAATTTTATAAAGTAAACGCCAATTTTAAAATGAATAATAACATAAGCTTTTATTTGTCACTTATATTAATATTAATTATTTTCCTTTAGTTCAGTGATAAACACTAAAAATGATAGCAATATCACTATTTTATTATCGTTTTCTATAATGTGAATCATAAATATCAAATTTTAAATGGAGTTCATTATTTTATGAAACAAATAAAGTATAAATGCATACTTCCGGTGACAAAACCATGTACAAAAATAAGGTCGATGTAAGCGTCAACTATATATTTTTAATGTCCTTTAGTTATATAAATATACCATAATTTAAAATAATTTTGTTACATAAATATATAACTAACAACAAAGATTAAATCTTAATACTACAAAAAGTGTGTAAAACTAAGTTCTATAGTTTTATAAAGAATCATACTGGAAAATTTTTTTTTGCTTTTCTGAACAATTTTTAACTGTCGATATAATGAAAGACCTTAGTAATTTTTGTATCACAGAAAAAACTTCTTAGTAATAATTAATACACATACTAAATTATTATACCATATAAAAGTACAGTAATGATTTGTGGCTAAGACAACCCAATAAAAGAAAAGAAAAGTAGGAAATAAATTTTGATTAGTGTGTTACTAATTAAATTATTTAATATTCAAATAAATAAAAATATATTTTATATAATAATAAGTTTTGTCAAGAATGGAAAATTGTTTTCATTTGGATAATAGGTACATATAGATTACATATAGATACACAAACAATACAAACAGACTGCAGTGTGTATCCACGGCTGGCTACCGTCTTTAGATTACCTATTTTTTTCAATAGCTACACTAGCTAAAGGCATTTATCTTGCTCATGCGGATACAATTAAACCACAATTATTATACACAAGTGAAAATTTCAAACTTTTTTAATAGAATTGTTAAAAAAAAATACAAAGAAAACCCTTCAAATAATGGACACCCACAGGGGATAAGCTGCTTTCACTCAATAGCATCTTTAAAAATATATGTGGTTGCTTAAGTGTTAATCAGAGTTGTTATATACAGAATAAATAATCCAAATAAAATTCCACAATTAAAAGAGAGTAGTCATTTGAAAAAAAATAAAGTTTGTATCGCCACAGAACACCCTTCAAATGACATGAATAAATGAGTTATAGAAAACATAATTTTTAACATGACAAAATAGATCACAATGTTTGTCATGGTTTTTATAGTAATTTAAACATTCTAAAAAGAAAAATCCCAAATTTTCAAATTGATATAGCCAAAAATGGCGGTGAGCACCCTAAAAATCACCTTGTATTTATTTTTATGTTTTTTATGGTCAACAAATAGAGTTACCTGAAAATAAAATAAAAGAATTTTAAGAAAAAAAATCTAAGTAATTATGAAAATTACTTTAAAACTGATGAATCAAGAATTAAAATATGCCTTTGAGTTTTTATACTGTTTCTTCTGAAAATTTGTAAAAATATAAGTTGGAAGTGTCAACATTATATACCTATGGAATATTTTTGCACCATATTTAATAACATAATAGTCATAATATATACTGTAATAATAATAATAATATACTTATTTAGTGTGGTTTGTTAATAAAACTACCTAAGAACATTTTTGAGAGAACTGACAAGATTTGACCTGACATGACTTGATATTGACAACATATGACATGAAATTTAATTAATTCTGTATACATACATTTTATTTGATGATTACTATTTTTTAATAAATTACTTATTATTATTTTTTTTTAACAATATTTTGATTCAAAATTAAAATTTTTCAAGTAAAAACTGTTGTCACCCATAGCTTTTTATAAAACTTTCCAATTAAAGGTGTTTATGTCTAGTAATATAGTCTAAGGATCTTATTATGTAAAGATAAAAATTGTCAATTTTATTGACATAAACTATTATGTTGTACATACTGTGTTTGAAATGTTCAGAAGCATTACGAAACATCCCACCAGGAATCACAAGTTCAAGCATTTGTAAAAATTCTGTCATTTTTTCTGTAACTCCAACTAAGGTATATTTCTCGAGAATATTACGCTTTGCTTGTTGCAGAGCCCATTCACTTCCAGGAATCCTATGGAATTCAAAAAAATTATTAACACAAGGTAATATTAATTATGTGTCATGTGTAAGACGTTTTCTTTGTAATCAGAGATATCTATATACTAGTATCACGTCATTTCAACATTTACAACATTTTGATGCATTCAAATTTTTGATGAATGTCAATTCCACAAATTTTAATATATTTATCCAAAATCACATAAATTTTTTATTTCTTATCATTATATAATATAACTATGGTTAGCCTATGGCTATTTTACTGGTAAAATTATGACACAAACCTCAGGAAAATAATTGGTGCTATTGTAGCGTGCAACTTTGTGTTGACTTATCGCTTTCACCAAAAAAAGGCTGATAGATCGCATGCTACACTAGCACCAAATAATTTGATTTTAATGTAAATACTAATTTAAAACTGAGATAAAAAAGAAAAATCGTTATCAATTAATTTTATATCATATATAATACAATGCAAATTATGTCAAACTTTTTTAATATCATATTCCAAAACGCTATAAATTTTGACATTAGTGTATTTACTTTTGACTTCTTTATGATGCAAAATCAGAAGATATGTGTGTGTGTGTGTGTGTATTTTATAGATCGAATAGATCAGTGTGAGAATTTTGTGTCCATTTTCAATTATTTCTCATTGATCACACAGAACAATTTAGATAAACGAAAACTTATTCCACTCAAAGAGTGAAAAACATCCATGGTATGAAGTATTAATAAATCAATATTTTTTATTGTTTGAAATCCATAAAAGTCAAAAAAAGCTAACCAAAAACTTCTTTGTGTACCACCACTAACGAGCATTCTGTGTATCATTAGTGGTACGGTATAACAGATTGGGAACCCCAGGGTCCATTTAATGCATGTCAAAATGATGTATACTTTTATAAATAAAAATTTTTTTTTTTTGATATATTTTTTT
The DNA here is from genome assembly GCA_025469315.1 of Stegophylla sp. TES_Ste_2020. NCBI lineage: Eukaryota > Metazoa > Arthropoda > Insecta > Hemiptera > Aphididae > Stegophylla > Stegophylla sp. TES_Ste_2020. The sequence goes on along the minus strand of JAIPRM010002148.1, from coordinate 18,731 downwards.
TTTTGCAACTTTAAAAATGAAAATAAACTTGGATAGAATTTTATGTATATTATTTTAATGCAAACTATTATTATTAATGCACACCCTAAATTCAATTTCACCTATTTTCATAAGTCTTCATTTTAATGCTTTTTGCTATTTTTAAACTTGTTATTCAATAATGTTGAATGTTCATTATTAGGTAGTTATTATTATTATTCAGTATCTACTGAAATGCAATAATATACAAAAGTGACTTTGAAATATTATAAATTAAAACATTTAAAAAAAAATACAATTTTATGCAAATATAATTTATGGTTTTACCAATACATTAAAAAAATAAAATCCAATGCATATTTTGCCAATTTTTAATGCGTGATAACAAATATTTAAAATCTTTATGAAGCTTTAAATTTATTGATTATATTGAATATATTGAAATATCAAATAACACATGATTTTACAAGAAATAAACTGTAAAACATTAATTACGACATCAATATTATTCAGAAGTAAAATATACAGACCAGCAGTCAGCAGATTGTCCACATAGAAAAGGAATTTGAAGCCACAGAAGATTTGCTTGACAATCAGATCCACCTCGCTCAACACACTCATCAAATGTTGTTGACGAATCCATATGCTTTTTGCGCACTAAATGAGGTCTATAATCATCACCATAGCGTAGGAAATAATAGTAAGAAACTAATCTATCCAAAGGTTTGCGTAGCAATTGAATATAATGAGGCCTTTTGTATCCAAACCTATAAGGTTATCATATAATTATATTGAACAATATTAAAATGTATTAAATAAAATATACCTTTCAAAATCAATGTAGGCAAAATGGCCATGATAAAATGCAGGCCGGATCCAATTTGTTGTATTGTCAGCAAAACGAAACTAAAAGAAGTAAACATTATCAACAACAATTCATCATAAAACTTAAAATATTAGTGAAATAAGCATATTGTTTGACGAGTGGTCAAAAGCATACCTGATCATAGATTGAAAGCACATGAGAGTTGCCTGTAATATTGACATGAAGAACACGAAATGAGTTATGTGAATGTAAATCATAGGCTACATTGACAAAACTTGTCGATCCAGTTTTGGGTACCCTATTGTAAACTATTAATGCCTTTTGGTCATCCAGTATTGTGTTAAGGTGGTTCTGTGAAGCAGCTGTTATACATATATATTGAGTTTTAAAATACAGAGACAATTTACAGTAATAATGGTTGAATATAAAATAAAAAGTTATATAAATACTCACCAAAATTTTGATAATTTCCTTTGCCAGCCAACTTGGCTACAGCTGCTTGAATTTGAAAATGCTGCTCACGTAACAATGCATGATATGCAATCATTGCTCCTAGTACTACTAAAACACTTAGTACTACAAGTATGAGAAGGTACACATGTACCATTTTATGGTGTCTAACCCTGAAAAACATGGCAGTAGATATGAAAAGTATTCAAATGTATATGTTCCCATCTACACATTAATGACAAGAATAGTCATTGATTGTTTGCTGTGGGCATAATAATCAGTCTCCATTATTTCAGCAGGTAGAACTATAAACATAACAATAAAATATTTAATTAGTGACTGAGAAACATTGCAGTAGGTAGTTATAATGCAATTTATATTAATACACGGTGTATCAAAAGTCTTCATCCGATTACGAACTGATATAGTTCGGTAACAGTTAATCACAGGTTAATGACCAATGTATTAATGGAAAGATCAGATAACCAAGTTTATTTTAAGTTATCTAGTTAATAAATAACGGAATGGGTAGTGAACTAGGACCCGTTAGTTTGTACTCCCTCAACGGTAGATTGGGCGTAAAGGAAACGACGATTTGGCGATTCATCCCTGGCCACCACGTTCCCTTGACCTCACAGTGTGTGATTTTTTTTATGGGGCTACGTAAAAGAGAAAGTATACATACCACCATTACCTACAAACTTGAAAGAGCTTAAAATCAGAATCACAGATGCTGTTAATGCCGTGACACCAGATATGATCAGCAATGTTTGGGAAGAATTTGGTTACCGAATAGATGTTTGTCGAGCGGCTGGTGGGGGTCATATTGAACATTTGTGATCAAAGTAAATAAAACTTGACTATTTTAATAATTTATTTTACTTTATTTTACCCTTATATCTTCATTTTTAAAATAAATATAAATTTTTGAAATCGGATGAAGACTTTTGATACACACGGTATTATAATTTATATGCCAAATACAAGTTCATAATTTATAAATTATATAAGTAGTTTTATATTAAAACTTAAATTGAAGATAACAGGTGTTGTGAATTAAAATAAAATTAAAAAGTTTGTATCGCCACAGGGCATCCTAGCTTAAGGTATTACGAAAAAAATGATTATTAAAAAATAGTTTTTATAGGAACATTCGAAAAAAAATATAATGCATACATTTAACATGATTGTAAAAAGTTAGAATTAAAAAAAGATAGTTTCCTTATCGTTTTTGTCAAATTTTGTGTACTTTTTACTAAATTTTGAGAAAACAAATGAGAATTACAAAAAATGACATCTCAAAAATACCATCTAGAGGTGAACTGTGATTTAAAAAGTTGCAGGTCAAAATATTTCGACAAGTAATTCCACACGAAAAAAAAAACATCAATGTAAAAACACTAAATTCTTCATTCCATTCAGAATGTAAAAAAATCTAATTTAGATAATTGACATAAACATGTTAATAGTATATTGTATTTTATGTTCTTTAAAACACTCCTTTCTCCTTGAAAAAAATCCTGCGCACTGGTCTGTCTGCACACGAATATGAATTAAACGACGAGGTAATATTGTACTATATGGTCGTATTCGGTTACAAAACACGTAACACCCTACAGCACTCGCCTGCTTATCATTGATCGGAGCCGTGCGTGCGACCGTAATATCGTCATTGGCCTGCGATTTCCAGAACCCGGATATTTCAATCAAGCAGTCAATGTTCACGCCGAGCGTCCGAGATATTATTATTAACGACAAGGAAACGACAGACGGACGGACGACGAAGGGAAACCACTGGGTAGGAGCACGTACGCGAGCATTTCATCACGTCGTTCACGAGTTGCGAGTCCCGAACGTTGTTGAAACGCAATAATCGTTATACCTACTTATTAAAACATATTATTCCGTTCGCTGGGGACGAGCGACAGAAAACGACTATTGCCGACCGGACGGATAAAATATCAGAAAACTTGTTAATTAATATATTTTTTTAGTAATAAAATGTTTAAAACAACAACAGTGATGATAATAACAATTCGACAGCTGATAGTGGTGATACCTCTAGATATCAGCCGTGGGTGATAACCATAGACATTATAATGTCTATGGTGATAACCATTGATATTATTGTTTAATATCAATGGTGATAACACGAATACTAAAATATTTTCATCCTAGTTTTGTGCATTTGTTAAGAAATTTTTGCTGGGCAAAATGAAATTATTTCTTTAAATTGTGCATTCAGAAGTCAGTGAATTTTTTTTTTTGTTTCGTGCTTGTCCCTCGCAGCATATAAATCGCAGATATAAATCCGTAATATCAATGGTTCACACTTATAATTTTTTACCTGAAAATCGACAACTCATTTACGCACAAAAGTCCGATATTAGCCTGAAAATGGACGACGAATTTATCAAAGTAAAACATAAAAATGAGTTAAATTTTACTATATTATTTTTAGATAATAAGATGTTTATTTTAATTTAATTTACATACATTTTTGTATTATCTTATTATATAATAAAACAAGGCTAAATTTATGAACGCATCAACTATTACTTAAAATATTTGGATTTTTTTGAAAAGAAAATTTCACAATAAAACAACATAATACAATAACAGTCAAAATAATGGATGTAAATCTGAAAAAATTAGTTATGCGAATATTATTAAGGACCGCAATCTGTCATAGTTTCAAAAAGTTCTGATATGTGGCGCAACTGCTCATATTTACTACCGGTTTTACATCTGAACAATGATTATAATTATTATTTTTTTTAATATCATATAATATGTAAAATATATATTTTATCATAGGTTAAAAAAAAATTAGGTAGAAAACAAATGTATTTAAGGTTAAAATCTTATAAACAATATTTATAATTATTAGTATTTAAAAAAAAAAAAAAATTGATGAATAAAGATAAAAATGAATAAAAAATAAATATTTTTAAATTATTTATTACATGAAACAGATTAATATCTCCTAAGTAAAAAGTCTTGATTACAAAATGTTTATATAAGTTTAATTTTTACAACATGAAGATTACTGAAGTTGTGGAGGGGACAATGCTCACAAAATGTGTTCATTGTAGCGGCAGTTTTCTACTCTTGAATTTGTTTGAGAAAGATTTAAGTACAAAATCCTAGTTTTTAATTCTAAACCTATTTTTATTTTTATCTTTTGACAAGCAAAAGAACAAAACATAAGAAATAAATAAAAATTGAACATTTGATTATTGCTGTAGGTCGTCAAAATTGAAAAAATATCCAAAATGGGTTGTACTATAAAAAGTTTAGGAATCTTTGTACTGAAGTACATTGTACACATTTTATATTATACCAAATTTTATTTACTTCAATTAGATTTTAATACATTACATTCACTTTTTTTCATATATATATATATACATCAATATGATTGAAAAATTTAACATAAATGATAAACAAAAATAATGAATAATTCTAAAATAGACATTTAAAAAAGCGGCTGCATCCGAATTGGTTCCCATACCTGAAAATTGACATCCGAATTGGTTCCCGATATTCTTTGTAAGTGGAAAAAAATTCAAAAAATATTTTTAATGTAGCGCGGACGATAATTGAACATTAAACAAAAAAGTTGAAAATGTTCAATAGAACTAAAGTTATTGCAGTTCATTGTGAAACACCCTATATAGTATATATATATATATCTTTCAAAAAAGGCAAAATACGATCTAATAATATTATAACATATTTCCCAACATTATAAGTACAAATTTAGAAGAAAAATGATTTAGATAAGAGCTGTGTCGTGAACTAATTGTTGTTATATTATATTGATATGGACGGATATCTAGTTTGATACCTACTCGTTAGTCGATACTGTTGGTTAGTAGTGTACGTATAGTGATTAAATTAGTATTTTTGTTTCCGTTTAAGTATCAAATATGGAATTCATGTACAGTGAAAAAACTAAAAAACTTATTGTATTAGATGGTTATAAATTTGGATTCCAAAAAAAATTGGCAGATCACATCGACCATTGAACGTGTGTCATCCCGGGAACCAATTCGGATATACCCTTTGTAACAACCCGGGAACCAATTCGGAATAACCCGGGAACCAATTCGGAATAATCCGGGAACCAATTCGGATATACCTTTCGTAACAACCCGGGAACCAATTCGGATGTACCCTTCGTAACAACCCGGGAACCAATTCGGACGTTTGGGAACTAATTCGGATACACCGAAAAAAGCCTAGTAATAGGAATGAATGTTATTATGATATAATTTTTTGCTTAAGTAGTCAATGGATTAATAAATAACATTTTTACCACAATAATGGATTACATAAAACTCAAAAAAGTAACATGTTTGCAAGCTTTTAATGATATTATTTGAACAATGATATCAGTATTACAAAATAAAACTAATCATTGTTAATTTTTAATATACAGAATTTTATATTAAATAACAAATAAAATATTAATTTTTGAAAATAAAATTTAAACATTGATAATTTAATATTTAATAATTATTGTCTTAAGATAAACATATAGTATATTATTCATAATTCATACATACAGGATTTATGTTCATGTGTTAAAATGTAAAACAATGGTCACAAAATAATAGATTTCAATGTGCCACAACCATAAATTATAAGGAACTATTGTCATACTTATTAACTAGTAATACAAAATAAAGATATAAATGCATTACATTCATACAGAAAATAAGAAAATAAAATAGAGATATCTGTAAAATACAGTACAGTCATTAATGGAATAACAAACATCAAAAAATATCAAATTAACAACAATAACATAAATAAAATTATTTATTAATAATAATAATAGTTATGCAAAACCTTGAGAAATTAAACAGAATTAAAATTAAACTATGGTATAAATATCACAAGTGTAACTTTTAAGGTACATTTTTAATAATTAAAATAATACATATATTTTTATTTAAGATAAAATGCGTTGTAAATTTATTTCAGATAAAAATTTCAATCTTAGATACTACAAAAGTATAGACCATCTAATAGTTATATACTTTGGAATGTTAATATGGTAAATCCGACATCATGCGTCCATCAGTTTAATGTAAGAATACGGCTGGCGATGGTTATGGTGGTCATTAGACAAAACCACAGATCTCTTTGGGTACACAACAAATAGAGCCAATTGAACTACAGAGAACAAACAACCGACCGCATTTGGATACTGTAACAATTGAATGTGAAATAAACTTAAATGCATAACTACCTCATAGTAAATGAATTATTTACAGGGTATCCCACGAATATTCACCTATTGCAACAATATCTCATAACATAATGAAGATTTTCAAAATCTGTTTGTTAAAAACTCACAGGGTTAAGAACTTCAAATATTTCATATTTTGTTTAAATTAAATGCTTTAATGGATTTTTTTTTAAAATTACTTTTTGTTTTATTATTTTCCAAAATTTGAAAATTTACTTTTATGAAATTTTTATATTTCAACATTTTTGCAATTAATCACATAATTTTCAATAACTTTTGTAGTTTCCAGAAAATTATTCATTATATAATAATTAGGTACCATTTTATTTATACTTTAGAATATTAATAACTTTAAATAGGTACATAAATGGCAATATTAACAAAAAAATAAAAATATTATTACTATTGCTAGATAAATATTTATGTAATAAATAAATTTTTTTACATTATAATTAATTTTTTATCAGATTTCAGATTTGTAATATAAACGGCATTTGAAATATTTTTATTCAATAGAAGACCAATGAGGAATAATGTGAGTCTCTATGATGACAAAAGATAATGGTTACTTGTCAGTTGTAATATTTAATTAAAAATTAATATAATTTTATTTGAATAATTGGTATAGCTGTAATAAGGCTATAATAATAATAAGTATTTATCGTAATAAGGGTATTATAAAAAAATATCTTAATTACCATTATGAATTTGTCACGCAACATTCGACCATAGACTAACCACTGAGCCGAAACAAGGAATGTCATTACAATCATTGGCATCGGCATTGACTCAGTATTTCTTGTTCGAATTACATGAACCTAGAACATTTTTTTATAACAACAAAATAAAAAAATATTAGCACTATGTAGACAGGTTGTATTAGTATCACATACTAAATTGGACAATGGTGCTGCAAAAAACAGCATAGTAGTCAAACAGCATAAGAATCCAACCCGCTCTACAGCATCATTAGTGTTAGTGGAAATAGTGGCAGGATCCAGTTCCTTGGGTTCTGAGGGTGTCACTGCCGCAGTCTCCACTACTTCTTTGAGCTGATGAACTGATGATGGTACAACTTTAATTGGCTTTTGATGTACACTTGTATAGGTAATGTACACAATCCAGGCAATAACAGCTACAGCTATTATCACATAGTGTATCACACGTTTCTAGAGTAACAAGAAAGCTATTTAAATATAGATTGTTGGAAATTTGGTTATGGAAGGTTAATATAGTGTAATGCAAAACTTTGAAGTCTCTTTGCTTCATAAACTTTCTAGGAATGAAATTACTTTGATATACAATAATAGTTATTATATATATATATAAAAAAAAAAACAGTACATATTTTGCTCAAAAGTATTTTTCCTAACCCAGAAAAATTCTTATTTTTTAAAAGAGGGCAAAATCTAAAGTTAAATGATTTTACCATGTTTTGATATTTATAGCTGTAATAACTGGAAACTGACTGAACCGATTTAAATAAAAATTTAAAAGTATACCTACATTTAAGTATGCTTGTAAAAAATTTTCAACCCCCAAAAATAGAATAAGTAAATTTTATTAAACACAAGTATTCTGCCATTTTTCATAATAATAGCCATTTGAACTAAAAATTTTATTTAAATATGTGTAAGAATAATTATGAAAATATAACCACATATAGAAAAGCATACAAGGTTTAGTTTAAAAAACAAATTTCTATCACATTTATAGTTAAATACTTTATAAGGTTATAGCTGAAAAATAGATTGATTAATGTTTTAGACATTTTTCTAATATAATATATAAGGTTGTATAATTAAAAGTTTATAATAACAATATAAAATTGAATTTAACAAAATCTATAAAACGAAATATGTCTAATACTTTCAAAGTCTATATTGTATTGTTTATATTGAAAATTTGAATTTTAATTTTTATGAAAATATTATTATTAAATCTGTATTACTAAATTATGTTTGGAGTTGCAACTAAATTCGATTCCATAAAAATTTAGGTACAGATTACAATTTTAATGTATACAGCATATAAAGCTGTTTTTACTCCATTAGTTTTTTTCTAATGCTCTAAAAATCCCTCTGAAGTACTAACTGGATAAAAATTTTGATCTATGTAAATATTGTTGGACAAAACTTTTGAACAAGTTTCACTATCAAAAAAAGAAGTATAATGTATATAGTCACAGTAGAATATTTAAAAATTTAGGTATGAAGGCAAAAACAATTTTGCCATCTTCCAGGTGTCTCTTTTAAAAAAAATTTCATTGTTGTTTTACTGATTTTAACTAATTAAAACTTCTTGACAAGTATTTTTAAAATACGAAAAGTATTTATAGAGAAAGAAAAAGTAATAATAAATAAAACATCCCTGTAAAAACATAAGCTTCTTCACTTTGTTTAGAATCTAAAAAAAAAAATCTTATTTCATCCCATAAATAGATAAATAATGATGATAAAAGCTATATGATCATATAGTATACATAAAAAGCAATATAACAAACATTACATAAAAATGTTTCCAAAAAACTAATTTCGCTATCAACATATTGTATAAAATATTTGAACAATAAATAAATAGTTTTTATAAAGTATAATAAAGAATTCAGTACTGATACAGATTATTATTATTATTTTGAGTGAAAAAAGTGACCAAAATTTTTTTTTTAAATAGTGAAAAATGAGATAAATATTTTTCTTTTTTAAAATAAGTGGAAAAATAATACAAATTATTTTAAATAATAATATAATAACTAGTTTTAGATTTTGAGTGGAGCGAAGAAGCTTATAATATTACAATGATGTTTATTTTTTTCTCTCTCTTTTTGGAAACACTTTTTCGTACAGAAATAATTGTCTAAAAATATCGATCAATATATTTATAGATCAAAAATCACACCCAGATGTTATTTTTCTTAAATTTCTCAATACATTTCCCAAAAACGAGGCAAATCTGTTGAAAAATAGACAAAAATGGTAAAAGATTTAACGTAACGTCAAAAATAATGTAGCTAGAAATTTAAAACTCAGCAACTACTAAAAATGATTGCAAGAACTAATTATAATATAAAATTTCAAAAATATTTCATTAATTTTAAGTTAAGTATAGCATTTTGAAAATATTAGGAATTTATAATTTTTTGTAAGTTTTTACTTAATAAAATTTTTAATTCATGATATTAAGAGTCAAAAATTTAATATGACCTCACTCATATATATCTAATTGACCTAAAAAAAATTTGAACTTTTTTTCTTTATAACTGTTTGAAGTTTGCATTTCCACAGAATTTGTTAGTTTTACATAAAACTACTCACTTTAGCATATATAAAAGAAAATTGGTTCAATCAATCTTTATTGAACTTGGTATCTATGTGGAAAATTTCACTGTGAATATTTTGGCGCAGTAAAATTTTTTACGGACAAATACTTAAACATTGAATAAGGACTTGATTGAAAAAAATCGGAGATAGTATGGACAAATATTATGGTAAATATCTAGTTTACAATACCTAAAAAGATTGGTAATGTTTTTTTCATAATCCTATATATTTTTTTGAAGCTAAGTACGATGAAATGAACTAAAATCAGCGAACATCAATAGTTTTCTAATTTTTAGATTTTGAAAATTCAATATTGTTGGGTATTACATGAAATATCTACAATTACTTGTTAAAACTAATTTATAAACCAGTAAACTACATTTTTTGCATTTTGCGACACAATATTTATTAGTACTTATCATATTATAGGAAATTAATGTATTTATTTTGATTTACGATTAATAGAGTCCTTTATTATTTTATAATAATGTTTATATTTTATTGTAATTTGAAATTATTTATGGAATACTCATTAAGTGTAAGGGATTATGAAGACTGGACATCAATAACTCCATAAATGCCAAAAAAAAAAAAAAAAAATGAGTTAAACCCAAAAAATCTAGCTAAGTGCCATTGCTAATAACCTATAAAGCTCGCTACGTGCCACAATTGATTCTAGTAGTGAAAACAAGACCTAGAAGATGGCAAGGTGTGTTTGACAGTACAGAAAAAATGAAATAACCCTGAATGAAATTTTTGGCATTTAGCGCGTTATTGATGTCTTCACATATGAAAAATCTTTATATAATATATAATATATAAGATCAGTGTACAATCACACAAAAATGAATATTAATTTTGTTATTTTGGTCAAATTTCACTTGGTGATACTAGTACTTATTACACACATTTGATAATTTACACGAATAATGAATAAGATATGATTATCTTATTATTAATAATAAGATATGGATTATTCTATATTAAATAACAACTTTAAAACATACTGATAATTACTATTATTGCATATTAGTTGAAGCTCCGCTCAGAATTATTTTATTGAAGAAACGATTTATCGTTTCTTTGAAATTTAACACATTCATCTAAGGTATGAAGAATACCCAGTGTAGAAGTATGTCCTTTATATTTAAAAATTTCATTGACAAAATAGTTTTATTAATTTTAAATCGAAAGAACTATTAATCCACAAACACTTTGAGTTATCTAGTCATATACTATATAATAAATAATCTACTCCCATTTTAACTTTTCATTCCAATTTTTTATTAAATTAATATTTTAGTGCACATAATTCAAGTAAGCTAATAATAACTAAAATCATTTATATATTATGAACACTTGTATTGTTTAAATTAAACTGAAGAATAGCATTTTATAGTTGTATATCATATTAAAAAACATAACAATTTTTATTTTTACAGATTGTGATTTTAATTCATACGTTCGCGTTGAATTACTTTTTATACTTATACAGTAAATATTATATAAGATCACATAAATAGGTTAAAATGTTTAAACAATTTCATTTTTAGTTTTAAAACAGTCTCAACAATAAACCTAATTAAGATCCAAGATCGATACGTTGGTAATTTTGGTAACAATTATTTTATTCTTTATTGGAAAACAAAATTAAAAAATGAGACATAAATGACATGTCCTAGATAGAAAATAAAGTAAACAGTGAAAAAGTGATCAAATTTGTATTTTTGTTTGAAAAGTGACAAAAAGTGACTTACAACAGCAACAGTGACTTTAAGTTACTTAAGTGACTAACTTAACAGTCTTGAATAGTTTAAGGTACAAGGGTTTTTATAATCAAGATAGGATAGAATATACAGGTGGTTCTAACCCTTTTGATAGCATAGTACATCTCTACGGTAATCCAAAAAATACCAATTTCAAAAAAATTATGTTACCGACCAAATCTTTAAATTAGGAAATGCTTCATTGAATAACTTACTTTTTTTGATGTGTACTTATAATATATCAAGATATATGTGACGAATAACAGGCTACCAAATGCATTCACTGACACCAATGTGCTATTAGCTAATATCATACCATAATACAGCCACAATGAACACCTAAAAATATAAAGTATTATTAAGTATGGCTTTAAGTTACAAATAACTGTAGAATTATGATTTAGATACAAGATATTATATGAGTTACCCTCATAACTCTATTAAAAAATATTATTGGTTACCAGTAACTATGATGTAACTAAGTTGTTTATGAGCTTTTAAGTTAAGTTTTATACAAAAGTATACGTTTAAATTTATTCTAATCAAATACTCTTTAAACTCAGACACAGTGTAAACAAAAACTTACTACAACTAAGACATAATAATAAATAAAACTATTATAGTCGTGTTGGAATGTGATTTGCAGAGGTGTTCATATAATTAAAAACTAATCCTCTTAAGTGAATTATTCAATTTTGTATTAAATAAGAATAGTAACAACTTTATTGCATTTTATACAAAAACTTACTACAACTAAGACATAATAATAAATAAAACAATTATAGTCGTGTTGGAATGTGATTTGCAGAGGTGTTCATAAAATTAAAAACTAATCCTCTTCAGTGAATTATTCAATTTTGTATTAAATAAGAATAGTAATAACTTTATTGCATTTTATGTTCATCTATTATCATCAGTTAGATTATTACATTAAATTTAATTAAACACAGTTTTACAGAATTCAGGCATTTACATATTGATTTACTTCATCTACAACACTGAAAAAACTACAGTAGAACCACGAAAACTAGAACTTCTATAAGTCAGATTTTCAATAATTCGAAGGAATAACTTAGCCCTTGCCTTACAACATATATTATGTGTAATAAATTTTCTCGATAAGTCAAAGTAAATTTAGTTGAATTTTGATTTATGACGTGAATTTTTGTTTGACATAAGTACATACATTACCGAAAATTACTGAAATATGTAATATAACACATACATACCTCGATAATTCACAGGTCAAATAATCATGTGTATTTTTATAAATAACGATAATCATAGTCGAAAACCAATTACACAATTATTAATCTATAATCTTTTTCTTAAAAGATACAGTTATATATTCAACAAAATGATGTCTGATATAAATGTTTATATACTGTTAATATACGTGGATTGAGATACAAAATATAAATGTTGATATTTAATATAATGCTGACACAGTAAATGTTCAGTTTATCTTGTTAATTTGATCACTCAAATTTTTTTATCCCCCAGCCGATTTGAGTTATTGAGGTTCTACTGTATATGAAAAACACTGAACTGTTAACATGTAACTCTTGTAAGACTTCTAATGTTGTAACTTTTAAATATCATCACATTATTTCAACCCTTATTAAAAATATAAAAATAAATATATACCAGTATAGTTCATAAAATATTATTAATAATTATTTGAATGACCCATAATAATAGTTGAGGGTGTATAAAATAAAGTATGTTTATACAAACTCAGTAAAAATCTTATCATGTAATTACCAAAATACAATTGAATAATAATGATATAATAATAATGATTTTACATGGTAAAAAAAAAAAATGAATTGCAAAAATCAATGATTGTTGACTATTATAAGTATTAATTAAGACTATAATGTATCTTACTACTGAGTGGACAAGATTTATTTAAAAGCTATATTTATATTTTAGTTAATTTTATTTATTTTAACACAGCAATTTAAATTTAAAGGATAAGATGCATATTTAATTGTATTACCTATATTACTCACTTTCAAAATATTGCATATATTAAAAAAAATTAATGTAAAGTAAAGTAAAGTAGAATAAAGTAAAGCAAAGCGATGATATGTAGAGTAAAGTATAGATAAGAAAGCTCGACATACATTGCATTATGGGTATTCTTCACTCCTTGGATCAGTTACTTTTGGTGGGTGTATTGAATTTTAAAGAAATAATAAATCATTTCTTCAATGAAGCGATTCTGAGCAAAGTATGTTAATAATATAAAGAACAATAATAGTTGTCATTTTCAACACACCTATCAATAGTATCTGATCTGAGGAACGAAGAATACCCATGGTGCGACTGACTATCTCGTCTATACTTTTCTTTACTTTACACATATTTATTTTGCTTTACTTTACTTTAGGAAAAAAAGACAATTTTACTAAAAAGAAAAAAGAAACATTGAGAAGATTAAAGTGTAAGAAAAAATTCCCAAATTTTTTTTCTTCAAATTTTCAAAATTTTCTTGCGTTAAAATATTTTTCATGTTATTGTCTATCTATGTTTAAATTTTCATAAAGTCTGGATTATAAAAAGATTGTTTCTGAGTATTTTTTGTCAAATTTTATGTAGTTTTTCCCAAATTAAAAAAAAAAACTGTTGAGAATTTTGAAAAATGACTTGTCTAAAATATCATGTAGAGGCAAATCCAGTTTCAATCATTACAAAAACACGTTTAGAATCTAAAATAGGTAAGTTAATTTATTTCATATGCTTATTTAGAATGAATATTTTATTACTTTTATCAGGTCATTGCAGATATGAGATAGGTCATACAAAATTACAAAGTAAGTTAATGGTAAACTTTTGTATTTGATTATTGTAATATAATATAAACTATTGTAATTATTGTTTGTGTTTAATACTGTAAGATTTAGTGTTTATAAAGAGTATACAATAAAATTTGTAAATTAATGAAAGTCAAAAATTACAAATAATAAAATATATACCTAAATACCTAATGATATATTGAATACACAATATATTGAAAACTATCCTATAAATGTTTAATTATACATTTTTATAAAAACTAGGTAAGTATAAGTATAAAAAAAGTGGAATTATTTATAGAGTGCAGGCTACTTGGTTAACTTGAGTACAATGCTGAGAAATAAATCATGGTATAGTAGAACAAGTTGTGCCAAAGAGTATATACAAAAGTGTTCATACTATGGAAACAACAGCTCAATTTTTAAAACAGAATAAGATATTTATAACTTACGACAGAAATCCAGCTACAAAAGGCGTCACAGATTCATTAGACACTTTCCCCTTCTTTATGAAACTGGCACATACCAAACTGTAACAAAAAATGATCAGTGATAATTTAATTACTTTTATTACTTTATGGTACAACTTATAAACATTTCAATTTATTAGGTAAGTTTAACATTGGGGCTATAACTGTAGTAATTAATAGAAGCTATAAAGTAAGCTAATGATGGAGAGGAATGAGTTATAAAAGTATCAGATTCTTGTAATAATTTCTTTATTAGGTAGCAAATAATTCTAGAACTTTATTCATCTTTATATAAAATAATGAGGATAATAAATAATTTCCTAGTTTGAAAACTGTGAACTTAAGTTTTTAATGCAAATACTTTTAATGTATTTTAGTACTAACAATTTGATAAATTTAACTGATCTATTTAAGTTCTTATTACTCAATTAAGCAATAAACCTTAAATAGATACATATCTGAATATTATTTATTATAAGTTCTGATTTTATATTTTTAACCTTACACAGCAGGTCATAATCATAATATTAAGTTATTGGCCATAATTACTTTTTATTGAAAATGGCCAATAAAAAATAAGTAGGTAGGTACAACCTACATATTATCAGTAAAAATAGCTTATTATGATATGTATATATTTTATTCTTAAATATAATAATAATGTATCTACCTATGTAACATAATTTGATTGGTACTATATGTGTTTATTTTAAATTAAATTTAAAAAAAAATATGACCACAAGTCGAGAAAATAGATGACCATAACTGGTGTTGATCTGGCCACAGATGGAGAAAATGATAAATTCTAAATTAAATTGATAAATTCTTTCTAATTGAAACTTAGAAAGACTTGAAAAATGAATCAAGAATAAGTCATGCTATAAAGTAAGTATTAGGTACTTTGCTTAATTTGTAAAATTTTTTATCTTCATTACCAAAATTAACACAATATGTAAAAAAAAAGGTGTACCTATAGGTTATTCAATCTTCCTTTCACTCAAAACCAAAAATGCGTTTGCTTCCGGCAGCAAATTCTCTAAATATGGGACCTGTCTAGATGCATTTTAAACACACTTGCACATGCTATTTATTTATTTTATAAGTGACTTGTATCTATGTACATAGCTTAAAATTGGTACTCATCAACCATATAAAACTGTAGGTACCTACTTATTTATTTGCTATTTTTTTTAAGCTAAAACAACAAATATGTATAAAATCACTAGGTATATAAAAGGATTTTTATTATTTTCCATAATGTTATTTTGTTTGTAACGTTTATTTTTGATTAAAGGAATGTAAAAATGAAGTTGTCTTCTACTCAAGAAATATGATCTTCAATGTGTTTCAATACACTTAACTCTTAGATACTTACAATCCGGACAAGAACTGGGCGCAGGTGCACGCTGAAGCGGAAACGCGGAGCGCGTACTCGTAGTCGAAGCTGTGCATCATCGTTGTCGAGCGAATTCCGCTCAAGATAACCGTGTCTGGAGCCGGCTGTCCTCCGAAGGCAATAGAAACAGAGACGCTGGCGGCGGCGCACACCGAGCCTGCACCGTCGATGACGTTTGCGGCAAAAGCGGTGGCGTACGGCTAATGACAGAGTTGCGATGGCGACGAGAATACCACGTCATTACGGCGTGAAAACGGATCGAAATATGATGTCGCGCGTGCGTTTTACATCGAAACCAGCCGCGGCTACCGGCGAAATTACGATGACGACAACGTAATCAAATAACAGCGGTGACGCGACGTCAACACAATAGTATACGCAACTCGCAACACGTCTCAACAAATCGCGAATAACGAAATAATACTGAGCGTGCGTAGCGGACCGAGTAGACGCTGAAAGATTATTTACTTGTTACCTTAGTGGCTATCACATAGATAAGATGCTATCACATATTACCACAGATATATATAATATACTATATATATATACTGTATATTATATATATCTGAGCATATTACACGGCTTACCCACAGATACTGTGTTATCAATATATGCAGCTGCTATAG
The DNA here is from genome assembly GCA_025469315.1 of Stegophylla sp. TES_Ste_2020. Lineage (NCBI taxonomy): Eukaryota > Metazoa > Arthropoda > Insecta > Hemiptera > Aphididae > Stegophylla > Stegophylla sp. TES_Ste_2020. The sequence goes on along the minus strand of JAIPRM010002148.1, from coordinate 1,837 downwards.
TGGTCGTGACACAACTCAACTGCTACTGCAACTAAAATATTATATTATAACAATTTTTAGCGGAGCTTCAGATATAATTAAAAATTATAAAGTTTATTATTATGAAAAAAAAAAAAATTATTTTCTACCTCGCCAGTTTTAAACACCATTTATTATTAATAAGAGTAGGGAAAAAATCACCTACATATTAAACATTTTTTTTTCATCAAAATATTTTTGTATTATTTTCTGTTCATAATTAAGTTTTCATGAAGTTTGAAATACAAAAAAGTTTAAAAGGCGATTTTGTTGAATGGCAGGTAGTTCTTCTCAAATGTAGGAAAAATTATTGATAATTTTGAAAAATGACCTTTCTGAAGTACAATCTAGAGCAAAATTCTGATCCAAAACATTGCTGTTGAATATTTTGGACAAATATTTCTATCAAAAACGTGTATTACAAAAAAAAAGAACGTACTTTGCAAATTGGGGTGTTCTTCGCTCCTCGCATGGGATACTCTTGGTGGGTGAAAGTGAAATTTTAAAGAAACGATAAATCATTTCTTCAATAAAACGATTCCGAGTGGAGCTTCAATTAATATACCTACAATAATAATAATTTTCTATTGATCATATTTAAGAAATATTATTTAATAATCTAGGGTACTTGATAATGGTGTGCGTGTGTGTGGTAATAAATGTATTTAAAAAAATGAAAAAAAGCAATAAAAATCTATTTTTATAAATTTGTAAATCGTCAACTTTTCTGTAATAAGTGTAAATGGCATTTTGGAGTTTTTATGGGAATATTGGGTTTTGAATTATTTATAGATTAAATTTTATTTTTTCAATAAGATGGTCGAATATATAATATATAAGACGATTCGCTAATTTTTTCAAATGTCCATTAATAGTCTAATACCATTAATTAATTAACAAAAGTCCATCTATATTTGTATTTATAGTAAATTATTTATAGCATTTAAAACTTATAAGGAGTAATTTTTCTGTATTTTTCCCGATTTTTTCATTCAAACTTTGTAAAATTTTTAATTATTGTCCATGAAAAATATTTTTACACAAAAATATTCACAATGTAATTTTCCATCTATGTACCAAATTTCATAAAGGTCGGTTGAACCAATTATTTTTTGTATGTGTTTAAGTGTGTAATTTTATGTAAAACTAATAAATTCTGTCAAAATGCTAACTTTCAACCGTTATGAAAAAAAAGATGACTTTCGATTTTCGAAATTTTTCAATACTGTTGGTTATACGTATGAATATGTTTGTATTAAATTTTCAGCTCTTAATATCAATATATTAAAATTTTATGAAATAAAAACTTACAGAAAATGAGAAATTTTCAATTTTTTCACATTTCTACGTATACATTAGTAGACCTCAAAATTGGACAAATGTTTTTGAAAATTTTAAGAGGTATTTCAAAAATTAGCTTTCAAAAGTACCATCTGAGTATGATTTTGAATTTATAAAGTTACTGATCAAAACCTTTAATTTAAAATTTAAATAAAAAATAATAAAATAAAAATAAACATCATTGTAAAAAAAGCGGACATACATACGATGGGTGTACTTCGCACGAAGGGTGTACTTCGCACGACAGGTGGTATTCTCTTGACGGGCGTATTATATTTTAAAGAAACGATAAATCATTTCTTCAGTAAAAAGATTCTGAACGAAGGAAGTTAATAATATAAGAAAAAAAATATGTTCGAAAAAAAAATGCAAAAATCTGAAGTGCCGGGCGGGAATCGAACCCGGTACTGCACGTTCAAAGCTTAGGTCGTTTCCACTCGGCCACAAACATTATTTGATCTTGTAGGTGAAATAGTAG
>JAIPRM010002147.1:0-32220 GCA_025469315.1 Stegophylla sp. TES_Ste_2020 | reverse complement strand
ATAATAATAGTACATTTGTCAAATTAGATAGTTAAATTAATTGAATTGTTTATAAATATATCATAATAAATTATTTTAAATATTGAATATCGTTAAATGAATAACTTTTTCGTGAACTGGATGTCCACAAATTACGGAACAAGTTCCGCAAAGTGTAGTTTAGGTATCCATTTCGTGAAAAGTTATCCATATTGTGTGATTACGTGAATTGGAGAAACTGCAGTTCCATTTCGTGAAATGGATGCGACATATATACGTGTCCAATAGTGTATACAGTCATAATGCACACCCACTTTGTCGGGTAAATCAAAAATTCACCATCAATACTTTTTGTGCGTAATCTTCCACGGGTTAGCCGATCGAAATGTACCCACGGTGTTTCCGGGTATGTTTTTATTCACACATAATCGGCACTAAAATGTTTGTCACACGTACACTCACTTTTACGGGTAAATCGTCGAATTCGGTTTCATTGCGAGTGTGTACATTTCGACTAGTAGTAGTTATGAACGTATATATTTTTATTTTTTCTTGCCCATTCACGCGTACACAGCGATTTCGGAAATCGTGCCGATTTTCGATGGCATCGCGGCGGTGGCGGCGGTGTTTTTTTTTTTCTACCCGGAAATAAACCATAATTCGAGTACGCATTAGCTGGAGACGCATACGGCTTTCACGTGCGTCTAAACCGCGATAATTTCAGAATTATATGCAGTAGTGAAACTAAGATTTTTCAAGGGGGGTGTCTACCTATAAAATTTCTACTATAATTATTTGAATATAAAAAAATTAGAATCAATGTTTATGGACGTTTTACAAGAGTTGATTAAATAGAAACTTCACAGAGCAAAATCTAACTGTATTTTATCTGAGTTTACATTTTTATAGCGTTATTCGTAGCAGATAAATAAAATTTAGCGACGCATATTCGATAGACAATATGAATATTTAAAGCCTGTTTTAAGTTTCTCTAAAAATTAAAAAGGATTTGTCATCATAAATATGTTACAGATAACTATTGTAGATAGTTGATAGATCGATAACGATAATTTGATTAGACTTTAAACAACAATAATTATTATTGATTTTGAGTAGATATCCTGGTTTCTTTTATATCGTAATAAATTATTTCCAATTATAATTTGTAATGGATGTTCTAACTCCTAATGATAACCTAAAGTTATAATATATTTCATAAAATAACGATAATTTTTTTAGGTAAAAGAACTTTTTTTAGATTCTGAACGAATAAACACCCAAAACACCCACCTTGGTTGGTTGCGCTACTGGAAATATGTGGCCGAAAATCATTTTTTATTCGTGTCTCTGTACGGGAAATATTATAATAATAAGATTACTCTATATAGCGGGGGGGTAACTGATCATTTTTGGGATTTCCAAAAAAAAAATGTAAGTCCAGAACTCCGTAAAACCCGGCACTACGTAAAACGAACACGGTATTATTGTCGTGCAATTTACACTCGAACTATTTGAAATGCGATATTGTTGTGGCTCGTTTTCGTTCGAATGATGATACAGCTGACAGCAAAGACGGACGACGACGACGCGACGATTGCTCTCTGCGCTCGGCCGGAGTAAGGTTGCGATAGTTACGCGTGTATAATACATGTATATACGTCGAACGTGTATATTATTCAATCATGCAGACCCGTTGTCGGACGCCGAAGGGGAGCTTTTTGCATGATGAAATTTGTGTGCTCGTGTCGTTTTACGTGAAAAATAAGGTCTGAAAGTTAGACGGTGACGATTTCTCTCGTTTGCTCTCTCTCTCTCTCTCTCTCTCTCTCTCTCTCTCTCTCTCTATCTCTCTCTTCATCCGATTGTCCGTCTTTCGAGTTTCCTTCATCTAGTTTCTTTAGTTTTGGAATAGTGATGAGTCGTCTGTCGAACGGTCTCTGAAAGTAAAACGACTTTTTTTAAAAAAGGATGAGGATTTAAATTTAATATTGAATAGTCTCCGTTGAACAATGTTAAATTTGAAGTCGAAATTTCTCAAGTTCTAAAATAGATTATTTCAAGTAAAAACGTTTACTCCGTTCGATTATGAAAAACCCACTGGAACACTAATTCAATGTTATAAAGTGTTTAAAACAAGAATTGGTCGTCATGTTTTAACGATTTTTCTTAAACGCTTAAAAATGTTAAATGTGATTTAAAATATGTTTTTCGATGGTTTCACATTATCATAATATTATACAACTTATGTAAATCTTATTGTTATTACATAATATTGAATATTGCATGAAAATCCAAATAGATATATTAGTCTGCTGACAGCAACATTCTGTGACATAACTCTGTTCGTATAACTAGAGAATTTGTGAAAAAAAAAAACATTTAAATCATGTTTAAAAATATCTTTTCAGTATATAAAAACACAGTTTTAAAAACGAAAAACCTAATTTTAAACATGCGATCAACAGTTTTTTTTTCGCAATTCTAAATATCGTGCAGTTAAAATACATTAATACAGTTTCGCAAACTACAAGTAATAATTTGTCGAAATAAAATAAAAGCTACCCACGCGTTCCGAGGTTGTGTGATATAGTAAACGCAATGTGTCGTGTGTGTATATACATATAAGTGTGTGTGTGTATTCACACGTACGATATTCTACGGAAATTCGACATAACTGTTTAAAACGGCGTTGGTAGCGTGAAAAAAAGGCAATAAAACGAAAATAAGTATATCATTACGGTTGAAAATTCGAGTTTGGCCAAGTTGTTAGCGGCGCCACCGCGCCAGACGTTCTCTCTCCCGCGTTCCACTGCATGCCCGGTAGTCGTGACGACGACGTAAAGGCAATGGATATATTATATTTTTTTTTCCCGGCCGAGCAGCGACAATTTTTTCACAATAATTATTTTATTAACTGTTTTTAGTCGGACCGTGATTCCATCCCACGTTCTCTGCTGCACACCACACACACGCACACACACACACGCCTTAGTCCTCGATTGAAAAACGAACGCACGGGGCAAAAACACGTGAAATGTTACTTGTTTTTCGCGTTTTCTAATTAATGGCATTTAACTATAATAAAAACTTCATAATTTCTTAACGTTTTATTTGAATCGAAAGAGTAGCCAGTGGCGCAACCAATGAGGGTGTTTTGGGTGTCTGGACACCCCCCTTGAACCATATTTATGGCAATTTTATTCAATAAGCATTGAAAAAAACATTTTTAACTATACAATTAATAACCTCTATTATTTCAGAGATAAACTTGAAACATGCTTTAAAAATTCATATTGTTGAATATGCAACGCTAAATTGTATTTATCAACAAATAACATTATAAAAAATGATAACTCGTAAAAAAAGGCAGTTAGATTTTTCTACTTGAAATTTTTAATTAAAAATAATTAACGAATTCTTGTAAAGTGTCCATTATAATATTGATTATAATTTCGTGTTGAAATAATTATAGAAGAAATTTCTAGGTGGTCACCCCTCTTGAAAAAATCCTAGTTGCGCCATTGACAGTAGCCAGTCGTTTTTGTTACATTCGTAATTTTATTCCGACTACGGTATTCTACATTACGTGCGTGTAAGAGGAGGTGGAATGTTATGGCGTCTTTGGCGTGTCTGTACGGACCGTGCCTATAATGTGGCACAGGCGCCACCTGCAAAATTCGAGGAATTGTTATGGATATCTACAAGTATTGATCAAGATTCGGGAAATCGATATTTTTGATGTGGGTACAAAAGAATTGACGCGGTTGTATGTTTCAATGTTGTTCTACATTAACAATAGGTATTTTATCAATATCAAGCGATCTGCTTTTAAATAAACAAAAAAAAAACCGAAAAATATTGATGATACTTCCATTGTGTTTTTTAAGTTAATAATCGACATTAATCGCGAGGCGAAATTCAGTTATTTAAAAATATACCTGTTATACCACCTTATATACGGAAAAACTTCTAAAACAATTAGTATTGGTATATTTTATAAATTAGAATAATATAATTAACATATTTATTTAATGTGCTTTAATGTAATAGCAATTTTTATCACTATTCATATAAGAAGTCGTCTTCGCGAATGTACATTTTCTAAATTGTCAATTGTAATAACACAATAATTATCCCTACGAATATTTATTATGACCCAAGAAAGAGTGGATGCTCCGTAATTATTTTGCTCATAGAAAAATAGGTGACAAAAAATATTAGTTATGACTAAGTTATTGAGGAATTTAAGAAGATACTTCCAACAAAACGTCCATTATAATTACAATACGTAGATATTAACAATATTACATAATAACATAAAATAATATCAAAAAAAGTAAAGTAAAATATTGTAAAGTAAAGCAAAGATAAGTAAAGTATAGAAAAGAAAGTCGGACATACATCCCACAGGTACAACTTGGGTATTCTTTACTCCTCAGGTCAAATACTGTTGGTGGGTCTGTTTAATTTTGTAGAAACAATAAATTATTTCTTCAATACTACGATTCTGAGTATAGAATGATAATAATATAAAGAATAATATTAGTCTTCATTTAAAATTAACACACCTAACAAGAGAATCTGACCCGAGGAGCAAAGAATACCCATGGTGCAAATTATATTCGGCTTTCTTATTTTATACTTTACTTTACCTTTCTTTGTTTTACACTTTTTTTTATCCAATAAATACAGAAAATGAAAAATGTTAAAAAAAATTTCCATATTTTTTCACATTATCAAAATTTTCTTTTGGTCATAAATATTTCTCATATTATTGTTTATCTATTTTTAAATTTTCATAAAGCTTGGATTGAATTTCCGAGTCTTTTTTGTCAAATTTTGGGCAGTTTTTCTCAAATTTGGAAAAAATAAATGAGAATTTCGAATAATGAACTCTCCAAAATACCATTTATGGGCAAATTCTCTTGCGAAAAAAGCAACAAAAAATTTGCTGGTTAAAACTTTTAGACAAGTATTTCTATACGAAAACGTGTACACATAAAAAAAAAAAAAAAAAATTGATAAAAAAGATAAAAAATAAACATACGTGTAAAAAAACTAACTTCTTCACTTCACTCGGAATGAAATAATAAGCATACGTTTTTTTCCTTGGAGTTATCACTTGCATTATTCATATTAATGTGATAATGTCATTTTCAAAATTTGAGGGTCATACCTTATCCCCCTTTGATCTTGTGCACGATATACTAAAGAAGTCTAGACACGACTATTATTATAACCTATAGATGTTAGCCTCATGGCCATGTCATTAGTTATAAGTGCATTGTATGCATTATGATTTTATACATTAACTATTGTTGTACAGTGAATATCAAAAAAAATTTAAACATCTTCAAACACTTCTGGAAAAATTACCAGATAGCTGGAGGAATTCGTTAAGACACTTTAGACACTTTTGCCGTGGTTGTAAAGAAAATGTCAAAAGGCTTCAAGGGCCACAAAAGACTGTACGTAAAGTCAAAGTTCACCAAAAGGTGTTTTTAAATAACTTTAAATACCAACCAAATTGGTAGCGTGGAAAATTTTTTATAAAAAATACATATTACTTTTGTTCGTAAAATAAACAGTATTGGAGATAGACTTACAGAATCCTTCCATACCACATCAGTAGCTAAGTTCGAGGTGCATTTTTTTCATGCAATGTCTTAAGTTAACATAATAAACTTTTTTTTTTTTTTATCAAATAAACATTGATTTTTTTTTTTTAATTTGTTCAAGGAATACTATTTCATTCAAAACAGGATTTATTGATATTATTTAACGGCCTTTTTCAATATCTTCGCTGGTTTCCCCTTCATTGTTTTCTTTATTTGCTCTATTCTATAATATAGAAACGAGATTAGAATTTTGAATTCATAATGAAATTGAGATTTAAGTTTAAGATTTAAGATAAATACTAGGGTTCTAATATAAAATAAAAAAATTTCATTATTCGCGTCATTAGCGTAACTGCTTCAAATGTTCGATACGATCGAACTCGTGAATTATAAGATAAAAATATTATGTTTATTTTCATCTATTGAAGTAAATATTCTGAACCCATTCCACTCGCCTTCCATAAGCAAAGCTGCGTTATCCTGTAGTCAGTGGCGTAGCCAGGATTTTTTTAAGGGAGGGGTTTACAAGTTTTTTTAGTGGACTACTCCAGTGGTATAACTATGGTGGGGGTGGGTTAAAGTGTATACAATAATGTTATATACCAGGGCATTGGACTCAAGTCATTTTTTTGGGTGAAAATTGGGGTGTATTGGATTATTAAACATTTCTGGTTACGATTAAATGTAGATTAATTGAGGTTAATTATGATTTATGATTAAATCTTAATTCATAATTTTTTTACAAAAGTAACGTACACATTAAACCTCAATCAATTAATTTCATTATTTAATTAAAGAACACAAAAACTAAACATATTTATGTTGTGGTTATTTTGCAAATATGTTTTCAATCTTTTTGTTGTCAAAAATGATCGTTCATAAGTAGGAATTGTCACTGAAAAATTTCGCTAAATTCTATAGAAGTTTAAAAATATGTGAAAAAAATGTATTTTGTTACTTTGTTGAAGCTTAAGTTTTTCCTAATTTTTTGGCATATACAAATACAAATTTCTTTTAAAGTATCAACTATGACACAGAGCCGGATTTAGGACTAGGCTATCTAGGCTATAGCCTAGGAGTGCCATGTCTTGGGCGGTTGCTTTTTTCTTTTTTTTTGTAGATACTAGATATAATTCCTATCTGCAAATTTAATTTAACATCTACTAGAATACTAATCTTATTCAACAAAAATTTAAGACTTAATTTTTTAGGTTGACTTAAAAATAATTTTAAATTAATCCATTATACATTTTTGTATAGTCATAAAATTGATAAATTAATAAGGAATGGGGGCTCTCAGCTCTACTGAATAAATGATGTACTATGAAGTAGGAGCGTTGATTTTTTATTAGCCTAGGGGCGTCTTTTAAGTAAATCCGGCCCTGCTATGACATAAAATAAATCAAGAAAAATAATTATTATTGAATCATGTCGATCTATCTTTATAGCCAAACATAAATGTTTTAATCGTTCATATGGTTTGTTATTTAAATTATATATTTAAGATGTGCTTTGCTGGTGTTAAACTATTTTAATTACCTTTAGATAGGTATAATACTAAAATAGTAATAAAAAAATTAATCAAAGGGAGGGGTTTGAACACCCAAAACACGCCACTGCCTGTAGTATTTAATGAAATATAATAGTAATACGTAAACAGTGGCGCGATCAAGGGGGGTGTTTTGGGTGTCTAGACACCCCTCTTAAACCACATTTATGAAAATTTTATTCAACAAGAATTGGAAAAAAAATCCTTTTAACTATACAATTATAACCTTTATTAATACAAAGATAAACTTGAAACATGCTTTAAAAATCCATATTATTGAATATACAACGCTAAATAATTGTATTTATCTACAAAAACCGTTGTAAAAATCCGGACATACTTCGCACGATGGGTGTTCTTCGCACGACGAGTATTCGTCGCATATCGGGTGTGAAGCTCTTGGTGGGTGTATGTATTAAATTTTAAAGAAACGATTAATCATTTCGATTCTGAACGAAAGAAGTTTATAATAATATAATAATAATATAAAGAACAAAATATAATGTCCAAATTTTTTTTTTCACATTTTCAAAATTTTCTTGCGTCAAAATCTTTCTCATATTATTTTCTATCTATGGTTAAATTTTAGTATAGTTCGGATCAAAAAATGATGGTTTCCGAGTGGTCTTTGTCAAATTTTGGGTAGTTTTTTCAAAAAAAATTGAAGAATTGAGAAATTCAAAAAATGACCTCTTTAAAGTACCATCTAGAGGCAAATCCGGTTTCAAAAAGTTGGTGATCGAAACTTTTGGACAAGTATTTCCATACGAAAAGTTGTACATATAAAAAAAAAAAAAACATCATTGTAAAAACACTAGCTTCTGCACTTCGTTCAGAATCTAAAATAAATTATATTCTTATAGGAAAGTAGACGTATTGTGTTATACTATTATAACATATTATATTTATAGCAATTCTCTGATGAAAAGCTCACACCTACTGTGTGCGGTGCAGGGGGTACTGTATAGTACGAGAATATGCCTATACGTAATACAAGAGTACTATACGTTACGCAATACGATTGTAATAATGACTCACGAAAAAGTTTATTGAATTACTGCATTCCGGAAACGGGACACTTCCTATGATACTTCGGGTGCCGTAGAACAACGATAACGCCATTATTATCGGGTAATACGCGGCCAGCAACACGGAAGCTAGAACTTTGACAAATCCGACGCCTGCAAAAGTATGATTATAAAACATTACAAATTACTTATTTTCCGTTGAATTTAATAACACTATAATTAGGGCACGGAATTTTTGTGTTGACATATTTTTACATTGCAAACATATTTTTATATTTTATGTGTGTGTATATTATAATAGGAATTTAGTACTTACATCGGCTCAACATATTTTGTTGTACGTTTTGTAGTTGTATTACTAAGTTTTATAGACAAATTATGAGAACATATTATTTTTCACTTGTCAACTGTTGTAGTTCAGAATACCAACGTTTTTAAAGACCTTAAGTATAGAAATAAACAATTCGGGGAATATCCATGGCATTTCATGCCATGGATATTCTTTGCTTCTCGATTAAGGTACTACTCTTGCTGGATGGGCTGATTTATCGTTTCATTTTACAAAACGATTTTGAACGGAGCTTCGGTTTATAGTACAGGAGAATATTATTTTTATATTCAAATTGAGTATGTTCAACAATAATCAATGTCAATTTAATTATTCATGAAAACGATAAAGTATGCAGAGTTTTAAAATTTGAATTCTTTAAAATTAAAAATTGATTTTTTGATTGGTTTTAACAAAAATTAAAAATAAATGTAAAGCATACATATGCATAGGCTTGTATTAAATATTTAACCTTTTAAATAATATAAAAGTGAGACATACTTTGCACCATGGGTATTCTTCGCTCCTAGGGTGAAATATTCTTGGTGGGTGGGTTCAATTAAAAAAAAAAAAAAAAACAATAACTTCTTTAATAAAACGATTCACAGTAGAGCTTCAGTTAATTATGAACAACAATATTGGTTAGTTTTATATTGAGCGTGTTTAACAATTTTAACACATACATTCTATCAGGAAATCGCTTATGATACGGTATTGTTGACATTTTAACGATTACAGTAAAATTACTTTTGGAATTAGTAATAACAAATAAACTGTGTTCATAATACTAATCGTCAAAACAATTAATTTTGCAGTGTTTTGAAAGTGAAAAGCTTCATTTCCATAACAGATGAAAAAAAAAACGAAAATATAAGTTGACGAGAAGCTTGTACCTATACTATTTTCCGCCCTAAAATCAATAAATTGAAAATATTACTTTAAATTATTAATTCGAACGTTTTTAAAAAACATTCATAGAACTAACTTTCAAGAAACATATCTCCAGCAAAAAAACACGTAAAGAATCTATATTGGTAAAAAAGTCTAACGAATTGAGAATTAAAACTTTTCTTTTCTTTTCTTTTTTTTTATTCAAACAAAAGAGTACTTACAATCTGTAATATTTATAAAGGTACAATAAGTAAATTTGGTAACAATAATAAAAAAGAAAACAACATAACATGAAATTACGTGGGGAGGGAGGTCGACCATTATGAATACCCTCGGACTCGAGGAAAAGTTTTATGACGCTCTTATTCGAAAATTCGTTATTTTAACTAAAACTGACCAGCACAATGCAAATTCTAATTTGTAAGTTTTACGCCAAAAAAAAAAAAAAAATTTTGAATATTTTTGTTGCCCATATTGTACAATTGTTTATAATACGTAGGAGAATATTTCAATTTTCTAATGAGTAAAATTTTATTTTAATCTAGTTTACATCAGACTTGATCTCTATAATTAAATTTACAGTAATTATTTTTTCCTTTCTATTTTGGAAAAACTACCGAGAATTCAAAAAAGTTCCCTCTTCTAAGTACCATGCGAATAAAATTCACTACCGGTAGACATGTCCAAAAACTATTTCGAGTAGAAAACACGTTTCCATAAAAAGAAGTATTAAGAGAAGAAGTAGAAAAAATAAATATCATGGTGAAACTACAATAGCTTTTTTACTTCACTTCGATTCCAAAATATTAAGTATTATACAAAAGTTTCATAATATGCGCGGGACTTGTACTCGTAATTGCTGTCACGAAGAAAATCATTTGAAAGGAAACTGGAAAGTTGAATTTTAAATTGTTATTTCATTTTTTTTTCTTCTTAATTTAATAATTTGAATATTTCACTGAGTATTTTAATGATAATATACATATATGTTTGTGAATATTTTGAATTTTTAATCACATGAAAGTCCGTGCCCTAGTTATTATAGTTTTACTATCACTAATAGACGTGATACGTTTTCGACAACATATAAGTCATCGTACGCATATATTGTTAAGTCATCGTATACAAACCTTTCAGCAAAGGAACCGCTCTCCATAACTTAGTAGTGCCCTGTTGGCAAAACTGCCCCAACGTTATTTCCAAGAACAACAACGGCACTCCGAACAATATGGCCACTATGAGATATGACACCAAAAATGTACCTGTAAAGAACAACAGCAGTTATACGTTTAATATAGATTATTGTTTACGAGTAGTAGAAAAAACAACTTAAAATTTTTATTGAAAATATGTGCTTAACGACTACAATTTACTCTGATATTCCAAAAACGCAATGCCAAAAGTAACGCTATGTCGGAAACTATCAAAACAAAAACCATTTTTTTGTTTTATTGTTTTAGTTACTCAATGACCGTACACAATTATATTTAAAAATACTTCCTATATTATGATATTACAACATTATTACAATACTTTATAAGGTATTAAAACATTTTCTTATATAGAATAAAATCAAATAATTCAAAACGTACGCATGTTTTTCGTATTAATAAAATGTAACCATGTATATTGTACAACAATTATAATAAGGAGTAGAAAAATTAGTGATTATATTGCGACACTCGAAATGAGGTAATCATTGGAGAAAGCATCCAGAGACACTACTCCAAGGACTTATAATTTTTTAGATTCTGAACGAAGTGAAGAAGCTAATGTTTTTACAATGCTTATTTTTTTTTTCTGTGAACAACTTTTCGTATGGAAATACTTGTCCAAAAGTTTCGAACATTAACTTTTTGAAACCTGATTTGCCTCTAGATTGTACTTTAGTGAGGTAATTTTTTAAATTTCTCAATTTTTTAATTTTTTTTTTTTTTGGAAAAAACTAAGTACCTAAAATTTGACAAAAACAACTCGGAAACCATCATTTTTTGATCCGAACTAAATGAAAATTTAAACATAGATAGAAAATAATATGAGAAAGATTTTGACGCAAGAAAATTTTCTAATATTTTTTTTTCTCATTTATTTTTTATATTATTAACTTTCTTTGTTCAGAATCGTTTTGTTGAAGAAATGATTTATCGGTTCTTTAAAATTCAATACACCCGTCAAGAGAATCCCACCCGACGTGCGAAGAACACCCCGACGAGCGAAGTCTGTCCGGAATTTTAAATTAAACATACACACTGAAATTGAATACTTACCACGGATTGCTCATTCGTGCTAATTTTTAATTAAGATTAATTGAAAATGTGGAAACTAATACACGGTATTTAAATCGTAATCTATACATTTTTTTTTTTAAATAAATAAATTACATTGCAAAAATTGATAATGAAATTAATTATTTCAGATACCAAATTCATTCTTATACCTACTAGATACATTAATTTTTCTACTGAAAACAACTATTATTTTTTAAATATTATTATCAAGTTTTTAAATTTTTTGTATTTTACCTCATTTGAGGGAATTATAAATTGGCTTTGACGCGGTTTCAACAAAACGTGTTGGTTAAAACATTTTATTTTTTAAAAAAACAAAATGTCGCGACAAAAAATTTAACGAATACAATGTTGATTATAATTTATAATATAGAAATTATGTGTGTATACGTTTAATGTTTGTACAATATAATATTATGTAGAATGTAGCGATATAATTTTTACACAAATAGCATTTAAATTTGAACACATAAATAGCATCGTTAAAAATTATAGTTAACGACAAGTTTGAAATGAATGTAATGTATTTTCCTTCCCACTTAAACTTTTTTATATTTCAATTGCTTAAAAATTGATTAAAAAACTTATAGCTGAAATTAATTAATAGAAGAAAACTACACAACAGGTTTGGTACCGATCATAACATATAAATTACATGTGCATAAATAAATTTGTAATCTATCAGCGAAAGATGTATTAAAAAAATTTTCTAAAAAAGAAACAAAGAATGACCTAATTTCGTAGTCATTTGTTTGTTTATTTAATTGCTTTTGGCTTAGGTGTATTATTTCAAAATTAAATGACTATTAAAATAAAATGAGTATTTGTCTGGTAATCTTCTAAAGTCTAATGTATTAGAACTATAAAAAATACGTATAAAAATTTTCCTATACAAATAAATAATCAAAAAATGTGTATAATTTTCAGAGTTAAGGAAACTAAGATTTATATACGGGATCAATAATTAATTATCTTTTATATTATATAAATCGATTAAAAATGTTTATTTTATGTAGTACAGAATTGTGTAATATGAACTAAATTAGGTATATATAATGGTAAAACTGAGTACCACTGAAGAATACACCTATGTCAGATGGGAAAAAAGTAAAAAAAAAAAAAGACGTAAGTTACACCATGGGTATTCTTCGCACCACGTGTGGGATACTCTTGGCAAGTATGATGAATTTTAAAGAAACGATAAATCATTTCATCAATATAACGATTCTCAACGGAGCTTCAATTAATACATAATAATAGTGATTGTCAATATTTTTAACGATTGTTATTTAATAACAGAATTGTTAAAATGTTATTCGTAAATGATGGAATTTGTATAATGAGTACTAGTATCACCAAGTGGTCGAAAATCGACCAGAATACTGAATAACAAAATCAATTCATTTTTGTTCGATTGTCCACTGATTAGGGACAAGCCTAAAAGAAAATTCAGGGGGGGAGGAGGGTTCGATATTTTTACTAGCACGTGTTCCACATGTATTTATTATACTGGGTAATAATTTTTCCATATACAATATTCATACAATAATATACATAGGTAGGTATTCAATGACTACATAGAACATATTTGTACCGGTACATGGGCAATCATGCACCTACATGTAGGAATATATGTGAATTTGTATAATACAATTGTATTATATACGTGGTTATTAACACTTATTAACACGTTGTATAGAATTATTTAAAACAGTGGTGTAAAATGTGTATAAAATCTTTTTATACGTGGTATTATACAATATGTTGCATAGAATTGTCAAATACAATAATACAATGTGAAAATATTAATTTTTTAAGAAGTTAACCAGAAAGTAGAAAAAATTGGTAAATTTAAATTGTTAAAATTTATATTTTTAAAATCATTATTTTTTTTTCTTAATAATTATACTCAATAAATAATATATTATAAAATAATTATACTGAAGAAAATGTGTATAATACAAATATTAATTATACCATAGTTTGATACACACAGTAACACAGTATTTTTACATTACTACTTATATGTATATAATATTTGTCATTTTTATCAATAGTAAGTAGTAAGTACTAAATAATGTCATACAGTAAAAAAAAAAAAAAAAATATTTATCTATATAATAGATTGATTAACAATTGACTATATTATTTTGGTAAATATTTGTTTCAATTGACGAATGTTACACAAAACAATTTATAAAACTTCACACCTAGGGTATTCATAGATCATCGAGTGAAATACTCTTGTGGGTATATTGAATTTTAAAGAAAAGATTAATCATTTTTTCAATAAGATGACTGAGCTGGAGCTTCAGTTTATTCAAGATGATTTTACTAAAAATTATAAAATTCATTATCATAACAAAAGAAAATTATTATTTACTCGACCAGCATAATATTTTCCTATTAGTTAAAAAAATAAAAAGTAAAAAATAAATTTCACAAATATTTTTTTCACATTTTTAAAATTATTGCACCAAAATATTTCTCATATTATTGTCTATCTATATCTGAATTTCCATAAAGTTTAGTTTAAAAGAAGATAGTTTCCGAGTCTTTTTTTGTCAAATTTTGGGAAGTTTTTGCCAAATTTTGAGAAAACTATTGAGTATTTCGAAAAAAGACATATTTAAAGTACTATCTAAAGGAAAATTGCAATTCATAAAATTTGATGGTCGAAACTTTTGGAAGATATTTCTATATGAAAGTATATGTACACATTAAAATAAGAAAAATTAAAAAAAAAAATAATTAACATTATTATAAAAACACTTCTTTGCGCCACTCAGAATCTAAAATGTACCCTTTACGTAATTATCAGATACTAACCTTTAACAATTAATACCTTTTTTCTATATTCTGAAAAAATATATTTTTCTATATTCTATAATCTTTTTTTGTTATTTCGGAATTTTCATAAAATTGAAATTATTTTTTAGCACAACTTCAGAAATAATGTTGCTTGAAACTTGAAACTTTTAACAACTATTAAAAATGGTCAATTTTGAAAATATTGGAAATTTGTCATTTTTTGTTAGTTTCTATGTAATAACATTTTTAATTCTTGATATTAAGACTTGAAATTTGAATATAATCTCATTCACATTTATGTTAAACTGACTTAAAAAAATCTCGAAATTCAAAAGTTAACTTTTTTTCTATAACCGTTTAAGATAAAAATTTCGGCGAAATTCGTTAATTTTACGAAACATTAAAACACTTTAACTTACATCAAAGAAAATTGGTATAACCAATCTTTATGAAACTTGGTACCTTGGTGGAAAATTTCATTGCGAATATTTTAGTGATAAGAAAATGTTTACGGATAAATAATTAAATATGTTACTAGGGTTTGATTGAAAAAAATCGGGGAAAGTACGGACAAAATATATTATAATATATTTTTAATTTGCGAACACCCAAAAAGGTTGGTATCATTAATAGTAATTTTCTAATTACATATTTTATTTTGAAAATTTAATATTTTCGGGTATTTTATTGAATATCTACTATTTCAACTGGTTTCAAGTAGAGTGGTAGTTAGTTTACCCGGTAAATTACATTTTTTGCATTTTTTCAACCGTGACTGGCCAAAGGCGACACTTAATAAACATTAGTATTAATTATATTATAATGAATTAATGATGATTTAGATAATTAGAACATCTTAAATTAATTTTATTATAATTTGAAATTATTAATAGAATATCCATTAGATGGTAGAAAATTAAAAATCAATTTTCGTTTTTCGTTCATGATTTAGGCGTGTAACAAAATTATTTTTAATTCAAAATTTAGGTTCAATGAGCGTATATCAGTTAAATATAATAAGATCAGTGTTCAATCACACATTATTAAATAAATCAATTTGTTATTCAGGTCGAATTTCGACCATTTGGTACTGATTATATTACGTAACTTATTATACAAATTTGATCGCTTACACAAATAATGACATGGATTATTAAATAACAATACTGTTAAACGTGCTGACAATTACTGTTATTATATTTTCGCTCTGAATAGTTTTATTACAGAAATGATTTATCGTTTCTTTAAAATTCAACACACCCTCCAAGAGTATCTTGCCCGAGGGGCTAAGTAGGTCCGGCTTTTTGTAATTATTATAAATCACTGTGCAGTAAGTAAAAACTGTATCATTTATTACTTATCTAGATAAATTGAATTAACTTGTATCCTATTGTATTCTATTGAAATAATATCTTTGGGTACAGTTTTTTTTTTCATCTCTCAACACTATAATAATTTATACAACTTCCAATAATAATAATCAGAACATTAGTATATAAGAAAAAAAAGAGGTGGGGGTTATTAGGTAGAGTGAAAACTAACGGTATGTAAATGTACTCCAGTAGGTTAAATTTTTATAGATTCAGATGCAAATTTTTATTTAATCGTTTAACAAGTAACCAGAATGTTTTACTGTGTAAATATTTTAATTAGTTTGTAACAGGCGATTTCAGTCGGGCAAACGATTCGGATACGAATAGAAAAAACAGACATGTGTCGAGAAAACTTACAACGTACAAAAATATTAATATCGAATTAGGTTTTTCGACGGTAAAAATTCATTTCGAATTACGCCGCTGCTGCCTCGCACAATGTACAAAATATGATGTGCCTATGACGTGTTCGCGTTGACAAAACGAAGAAAGAAAAAAAAACACATTACACGTCCTTTTTTTTGTTATTGAAAATATGTTTTTATCGTACCTGTTGCTGCTAAAGTTTCAAACCACAATACACCACACAATATTGAACACATACAGTAATAATTATTACACTATCAACACCAGCAGCAGTAGTTCGGTGTGGTGTATATTATGTACTCTGCGAGATAAAGGGAACACATGTGTTGCACGTATAATAGGTATTATGGTAATTCGTCGTTTTATGGTAATAGCAACAATAATAATTACTATAACGTGCAGCCGCCGCAGTTTGGTCGCGCTTTGTATACACACCACGTGCTCATGCTAAAATACGTTCCTATATATACGTGTGTGCAGTGTATACAATATTATAATATTATATTAACTACTCTAAAGAATAATATTATTTTCATGGTCTCTCGATAATGTTATTCAATATAAAGTAAGTTAAATATATACTGCAAGTACGCTATAAAGCAGCGAGTTGCTCAATGAAATAAATCGCTCGAGACTCCAGCAATAATTATTATTTATTATTATCCGAGAGCGACGAATGCAAACAAGAGGGAAACGATTTGAATAAGTTGGTAATCCGGGAGACACGAATTTAAGACCTAAATTTCGTTGCATGGATTAACCCTGAAAATCTGTTTCTCGTTACAATAATAATAATAATAATAATAACGGTTTATAATATTATATGTCTGCAGCATTTGCGAGAAAAGTGAAAAGAATATATTAACATTATTTGTTACAGAATATATTAAAAACATGACAGTTTGAATATATATATAAATATAAATATGATTAACAAACCAGTCACTTACCACCGCCGTAAAGAAAGACCATCCGCGGCAGTCGAATGACATTTGCCAAACTGACCGTCAATGAGATGGTCATCAGGAGCGTGCCAAAACTTTGTAAACATTTCGATTTACAGCAATAGATCTGTAACAGAAATGGACGTATAATATATTATAAATAATGAGTAGCGACTTCGATAAATTTGCAAATGATTATCTAAAAAGTGTATTTATTATATTATACTGTTATGTACTTATCTATTATATTATACTATAGGTACGGGGTGTTCCAGATCGTACCGTATAAACTTTGAGAAATATCTCATACGTTTTAGCGAATGGAATTAAAAACCTATTTTGCGTTATGCGAATGAAACACTTCAAAGGGTACCTATTTATTTTGGCTATTTCGCTAAATATTAAACTTAAACTACATGCATAATATGCTGTTCTGACCCACAACACCTCCAATTTCAATTTTTGAGAGTTTTTAAAGATGTAGCGTAACATTTTCAAAAATTATGTAGCATACCAAAATTAGAGTTTATGAGGATAAAAAAAAATCTCGCAGGAAAACGAAATATCCGTTAAAATAACAATTTGAAGAGTAAAGTACCAAATAAAATAATTTAAAACTAATAAAATTGAGATTAACACACATTTAATTCAAATAGTGTAGTTATGTCAATGTTAATGACAAGTTTTCTTATGTATAACATAGTAAAATCTACCCATTTCTTCAATCAGTCCGATCAGTGTAGTAAAACGATAAGAATTCTGTAAATATATTTAAATTCAACGCGAAGCTCACTTGAGACCTCTTTCAAATTTTAATTTCTTATTACCAAAAATTGAATTGAAAATGTTATTTATCATTATAAAAAAAAATTTGGCGAGATCGATCTCAAATATGTTTTCAGAATTCATATCACTACTCTACACTATTCGAATAAAGGAGATTAGTAGATTTCACCAAGTTGCACGTGTGAAAGACGATGATAAAACAGATTTCGGTTGAAAAAAAACAGATTTTGATTTGTTACACGATTTTTAATACTAGGTAGATACTTAATAAAAGTTTAAAAAAACTTGAAAAATTATGTGATTTATCGCAGTATAGGCGTTTTGGAAAGAATAACGCCATACGCAGAAGGCATTATAGGAAGATCCCAAATGTGGAAAATCCATTGTCGACCACATTTTTACCTTAAGACAAACAATGGAGAAATATTATGAGTTCGACAAGAACCTGTTATATGATATTTGTTGACTACAAACAAGCTTATGACAGTGTGAATAGACAGGAATTATGGAAAGCAATGTTAAATTTTGGAATCCCACAAAAGTATGTAAATTCAGTAAAAATGTGTAATTACAAGATTTATTGAAGGTACGTTTTCTACAGAAATGATCACCAGCTTTTGAAGTTAATTCAGGATTACGACAAGGAGATGCTCTATCCCCAACATTGTTTAACCTGAGACTAGAAAAAGTTATTAGAGAAGCATAATATGAAAACCGAAGAAAATGGAAGTTATTGGTAGAGAAACTGTCTCAGCATATGCTGATGATATAGTTCTTTTAAGAAATACGCGAGAAGAAATTACTCACTCTCTAAACTAATACATAGAAGCCAGCAAAAACATGGGTTACTATGTATCAACGAAGAAAAAACTGAACTTATCTATACTATCTAGAAGAAACGTAGACCAGTCAAGCCTGAAAGTGGGAAGTATGAATTTTGAAAAGGTGGATAATTTCGAATACTTGGATGTTAATATAAAATAATAACAACGACATGCATAGGGAGATAAAAGAAAGAATATCGAATGGAAATATGTGTTACTTTAGCATAAGCAAGCTATTGAGATCAAAACTGCAATTTCAAGAAGTCTAAAATTACCTTATACACAAGCTATCTTAGACCAGTAGTAACCTACGGGTGTGAGACTTGGTCCACGACAAAAGATAACAATAGAAAATTTGCTATATGAGAAAGAAAAATACTAAGAAATATATATGGACAACCTAGGAATAAAATATGAAAAGAGATATAATGAAGAGCTGTATATGACCTGTATGGAAAACCAATTAATATACTCACATGTATAAGATGTAAACGTCTAGAGTGGCTGGGACATGCGTGGAGAGCTGATGGAGATCTATTAAAGAGTATTACGATATGAAAAATAAATAAAAAAACGTCCACTTGGAAGTCCAAGAACAAGATGGAAAGACATATAGAAGAAAAGGATATGAGAATGCAACGTTAGACTGGACTTTGAACAGAGAAAAATTGAGAGGCTTACTAGTGACAGCACAGGTCCTTAATCGACCGTTAAGCTGTTGAAGAAGAACGTGTTCTCTTGGGAGGGAAGACGGGAAGGAGTGATGTAAAAAAGCTCACGCATTTAGTTTTGCATTAAATTTAAATATGAAACGCGTCTGTTTAAAATGTCACATTTGGAAAACGCCAAAAAAGGTTTTCGATTTCACTCACCCACTGCGCACGAGATCGTTCTTAAACGGTACTGCATACGGTACGACCTGGGTATTTAGAAAAATATATATATAAAAGGTCTATTTATTATACGTCGGGGTTGTATCTGAAAATACTGAACGGTTCGTCGCGGTACGGGTCGAAGAACATGGCTGCAGTCGCCAAAGCCGCAGACAGACATTTTCGTGCACGCCGTGGCACAAACGATGACGACGGACGGACGACGGGCCAGCGGCGGGTGTGCGTGTCGCGGAAAACGCGAAGCCCCGACGAAAATCGCAACAGAAATAGTTTGATTATGTGCTCTGCCATTCGAGACTGCGGAGGTGACTAATTATATCTCGAATTTCCCGCAAACCATTTTTTTTTTCACCGCCACCTGTACGCGAGCAGGGAGGGAGTCGTCGTCGTCGATACATAACGTAATAATGCGTTAATAACGTGTTTGACAAAAAAAAAAATCTATATAACACGCAGGAACTACACACAGTGCCGCGTTTAGTGTGCACTAATAATGTAATAATAATACCGATATTACTGCGTTATGGAAATTAGCCGATTCGACTACGCCTGCAGCAGACGTGTGTTCCCCTCTACCCCGCGTTAACACAAGCTGTTGTCACGCCATCACTACCGCTGCAGCAAGTCGCAGTCATGACGCATATTATACATAGCGCTCGAGATATCAATTACACATATTACCTATGTGATGTGTACAGAGTGACTGGCAAAAGACGTATGGGAACAGCGCAGGTGGTAATCGTCGTGATTGGTGACACTTGAAATGCGACAAATTCCGGGTAGGATCTATCTGAGGATCTATACAGTCCGATTGTCAATCGTAAAAAATCATTAATAGATTTTTTTGATTCTGAATGAAGTGAAGAAGCTAGTGTTTTTACAATGATGTTTATTTTATTTTTTTTCTGTGTATAACTTTTCGTGTGAAAATACTTGTCCAAAAGTTTCGATCAGTAACTTTTTAAAACCGGATTTGCCTCTACATGGTACTTTAGAGAGATCATTTTTTAAATTTCTCTATTTTTCAATATTTTTTTTTTTGGAAAAAACTACCCAAAATTTAACAAAAACGACTCGGAAACCATTATTTTTTTTGATCCAAACTATATAAAAATTTAAACATAGATAGAAAATAATATATGAGAAAGATTTTGGCGTAAGAAAATTTTGGAAATGTGAAAAAAAAATGTTGGACATTTTTCCAACATTTTTTTTTTTTCATTTGTTCTGTATACTATTAACTTCTTTCGTTCAGAAATTATTTATTGTTTCTTTAAAATTTAATACGCCCACCAAGAGCTTCACACCCGAGATGCGAAGAATACTCGTCGTGCGAAGAACACTCATCGTGCGAAGTATGTCCGGATTTTTTATTTTCTTTTTAATTTGCGATTTTCCCCGTCTCTGATGTTGACGACAAGTCACAAAACCTTCACTTAAACTACAACAAGAAACTCGAAAGCCGCTTTGAAAAATATTTTTCACGAGTTTTCCAGTGGCGTTAATTTCACGAAGTAACACGGCATTATACATTAATTATATATATTATATTATATTATAACTAGGGCCCGGAACTTGATGCATTTGCATCTTTTTTTCTTTCGCTCTAATATGTTGCTCGTCTCTACATTAATTTGATTCATGAAACACTAAATCTAATAGTACAATTTTTAATTTGCATTTTTTTTTGGGAATTTTTTGATTCATGGTCATTTTATTATTATTTTTGGTGCATTTTTCTACTCTTTGTACATTTATTTGCACATATATTTAACTGAAATAAAACGTATATATTTTTTCTTTAAATATGATTATTAGTTATAGATTTTTTTTTCTTTTATACAGTTTTGTTTTTTTGAGTGTATAAAATATAAAATATTAATGTTTAAATGTCATTTTTACAGTAGTAGTAAAAGAATTTCGATAAAAGAAGAAATTTTTATTAATATTTTTTTTTTTGAGTGTAAAATATACAATATATTTTTTAATGTCACTTTTTTATGTCATTTTTTAACATTTTAATGTTATTTTATGAATTTTTTTTAGTGCATTTTTTTTACATATTTTTAGGTCATCAAGTTCCGAGCCCTAATTATAAAGTTTATGGTTTACAGTAAAATTGCTTTAGGTAAATAGATCTAGCACAATAACCACATGTAAACAGGTGTAGCACAATATTGAAATGTATTTATTTATCAGCAGTCGAATTTTCACCAGATACGGTAATAGATAAAAATCTTCACAACTTTTAAGTAATTTACTATAGGTGAAATAATAATTCAAATAATAGCTAAATATTTTATTTATCATAAATTACTACTCATCTACACACGAGTGTATAGATCATCTAACCACGAGGTTTTCATAATAACTACCCTCAAGAACATGGTTACTCGGGTAATAAATTATTGGATCATTCTACTCTCTGGATAAAATATAAAACAATTCGCATAAATCAGCAAAATATGTTCGAGTAAGTCTTTAAACACAGGACATGAGTTTCTAGGATCTGTAAAATATGACTTAATTCATACCAGGTTTAATTCTCAAGACTGGTTAGTGTAGTAGGAATTAGCCAACACATTACTCTTTTAGGGGAGGATAATGTATAAATATTCACTCCCTATTATTCGTAAAAAAAACGAAGGATGTCTGTTACAAGACAGCAAAACATCGGCAAGATTTCAAATTTGTATAATTTATTTGGGTACGACGTGACCTTCGACGAAGCCGACATCTATTATAATAATATAGCGAAACAAAATTGCCAAATTAACATGGCCGACCAGATTGATATAATAGTTTAAATATACGCACGCGCTTGCGTTCGTGTATATTTGTCACTCTAATGAGTCTAATGACACGCAAACGATGTTGTGGAGGGGGAAATTATGAAACAATTATTAAAACTTAACCAACCAGCTCTCGTTTATCATAAAAGTATAAATATAATATCAACTCGTATACGTACACGTCTTATAGCGTTCACAGAATCATCCTAAATATATGTGGAGTACTTAATACTCACTTTAAAATATTTGATTCGCTTATTTCAGAAACCCCTTTATAATAAATTTTATTACATTTTAACATACAATTTGTATAAACTCTGCTCAGAATCGTTTTATTGAAGAAATAATTTAAAATGGTTTAAAATTAAAACGTTTCTTTGAAATGAAATACACCCACCAAGAATATCTCATGCGAAAAGCGAAGTATATTCAAGGAGCGAAGCATGTCCGGATTTTTCATAATTATTAAATCATAATAGAATTGAGCAAAAGCCGACTTATACGTATTGAACCGAGTGATGTAATAAGGTCAGGGGGGAAAAAAACTCACAGGTGTCACGACTTTCTTGGCGAATTACGAACGCAGAGAAGACGCATATTAGGTACCACCCACCTGTCTACTCTCGTGTTTTTTATTTTTAATTTTGTCCAATAATCGTTTATTGTCTTTACTCAAATCCCGTTTTACGCGAAACGAGCGGATTCTTATAACTAGGGTTAGGGACTTATAGGAGATATCATGTTTTTCAAAAATCATTCAAAACATGGCTAAGTAATACAGAAATGTGTTTCATAACAGCAGGAGTTGCATACATAATTATGCATAGTTAGCTCTTTTTTCGATATAAGTGCATATTTTGGTTATATTTAAATATTAAGCGCATATTTCACATATTTTTCAATATTTAATTTGAGTTTTCTTGGTGTCGGAAAATTTTTCGACGAATTTCTGAAGAGATTAAATATTTTTTGATATTTTTATTCGTTTAAATGTAAGCTCAAAAAGAATAGAGATTGAAAAAAAGAAAATTCCATAAATAATAGAAGAAGAATTAATAATACATAATTTAAAATATATTATA
The DNA here is from genome assembly GCA_025469315.1 of Stegophylla sp. TES_Ste_2020. Classification (NCBI taxonomy): domain Eukaryota; kingdom Metazoa; phylum Arthropoda; class Insecta; order Hemiptera; family Aphididae; genus Stegophylla; species Stegophylla sp. TES_Ste_2020. The sequence continues at coordinate 8,668 of JAIPRM010002147.1, read as the reverse complement.
CAATATAATTTTTAAATATTTTGAGATTTAACAGTAAAATTAATGTTTTATAAGGGATTATACGGGATTATATTAGCATTTTTATATATTTTTAGAGCATAAATGCATATTTTAAGTTGTTTTAGAGCCAGAAGTCCCTAGCCCTACAGTTATAACACTCCAACGGATACACACGCACCGACGACGACAACAACGATTCCTACATATATATTATACACTTTTCAAACAACTTCCGCGACGAAACAACGCGCGAATTATACATTTTTTTTTAGTTTATTCCCATGCCAGTCAGCCCGCGTGTACATTCGCTCGCCGCCCGTCAACTGAGATATAAATCGTTTAAGCGTAACTAATCGGTAACAATAATAATATAATAATATCGCGGAACGCTTTACCCGCCGCCGTCGCAGATATTGTAAAACGTGTATACACGTTAGGATATATATATATATACATACATTATACACGCACGCAGAGATAATTTGAAAAAGAAAAATCCAAAAGCATAAAAAAAAAAAAATACCAGACTCGCGTTTTGTGTGCGCCGCGCAGTGTGCCCCACTGCGAATGTGTCACCTCAGCCTCAACTGATCGGTAGTATATTATGTACAATAATAATTATTAGGGCTGGGATTTCGATGCACTTTGCACTGTTTTTCAAAGCTTTTTGTGCTATGCTCGTTTCGTTATAAATACGTGTTTTTCAATTTGAATAAGAAATTTTATTTTGCATATTTTGACAATATTTGATTTTAGGGTCACTTTTATCATTTTTTAGGGTCTTTTATAGGTTTTTTTAGGTCATTTTTGGCCTTAAATTCAAATTTAAAATTTTATTACTAACTTATAACATGGTGGGATTTATTTTATACGCTAACATTAGATGAAATAATATCTTATCCACAATTCTTATACATTATATTTATACAAATTCCTATCTTTCCTCCCAGTATAGCGATATGCTAGAAGCTTAGAACATTAAACCGATAAAGACGCCCGACAATACCTCATATCAGTCACATAATTTTAGCTAGTGTTTTTACAATGATGTTTAATTTTTTCTTTTTTTTTTTTTTCTGTGTACAACTTTTCGTATAGAAATACTTGTCCAAAAGTTTCGATTAATAACTTTTTGAAACCAGATTTGCCTCTTGATTGTACTTTAAGAGGTCATTTTTTGAATTTCTCAATTCTTCAATTTTTTTTTTGAAAAAAACTACCCAAAATCTGACAAAAACGACTCGGAAACCATAATTTTTGATCCGAATTTTATGAAAATTTAAACATAGATAGAAAATAATATAAGAAAAATTTTGGCGCAAGAAAATTTTGAAAATTTGAAAAAAAAATTTTGGACATTTTTCTAACATTTTTTTTCTCATTTATTTTTTATATTATTTACTTCCCTCGTTCAGAATCGTTTTATTGAAGAAATGATTTATCGTTTCTTTAAAATTAAATACACCCGTCGTGCGAAGAACACCCATCGTGCGAAATATGTCCGGCTTTCTTTTGTATTTTAAGCTATTATAAATAAATTTTAAAGACATTTTTTTAGTACATTTTTTGTGTTTTTTAAGTCGTTTTTGCATTTTTTTTAAGAGTATTTAGTGATTTTTAAGGGCATTAAAATCCTAGCTCTAATAATAATATAGAATAGTTTTATTGTATACCTATCAGTACGGCGAGTAGTGGAATTGAAAATCTGTATTTTGCATTTTACGCAAGTAGCCATTTAATGTAGTGAATTTATGGCGACCGTCTTGTGTTGCATTAAAAATGTAATATTCAAAACTAAATGCGGCAAGAAGAACTCATATTTAATATAATTCAAAAAATGACCTCTCTAAAGTACAATCTTGAGGCAAATCCGGTTTCAAAAAGCTACTGATCGAAACTTTTGGATAAGTATTTACATACGAAAAGTTGTACACAGAAAAAAAAATAAACATCATTGTAAAAAGACTAGCTTCTTCACTTCGTTCAGAATCTAAAATAATAAAGTTTATTATTATACCAAAATCTTTACTATATGTCGACCGTACGACCTACTGTATTATATACTGTTTACATATACAAAATATGTAAGAGACAAGTTATTACATAAAATAATGTAGCATATAATAACGTTCCTATATTATTATGGCGTACTGATCGTCAGCTATAACGTACATATTTGTTACCGATATGTTTGTAGAGATATTCGCCATTCGAGCGAGCGTCGACCTTGCGAAATAACAATATAATAATAATAATATTAACAACGCTTCTCCTCTCATCGGCCGCTGCGGTTTTTCTCTATTTCTTGTTCTCCTCGGAAAAACTGGCCGACAAACACAAACAATAGCTTAAAAAAAAAAACGAGCAGGCGTCTCAAACGAAGTTGATCCGATGATAATTGATATAACATAAAATGTAGGCATATAAGTCGTGTGTATAATGATATTATTACACTCGCAATAGCCATCCGTAGTCGTGTCGACGATGCCGCGGCATGCCCACACGAAATCGTCGCATTTATATTAATATTATGCATAAATAATATTGTTATAATAATATAATAGGAGGTAATACGTCGCCGGCATTGTTTTATTTTTAAAACGTGGGTACTCACCACCACCCGACACAATGGTCGCGCACAACCGTATACGGTGGTGACTTATGTGTCTAAAAACTACAGTAAGTACAACTACAGTAACCTGCAAGCAACAATAACGAATTACACTAAACGGAAAGTGTTCACAGTGTATACGAGTGAAATAAAATAATATTATAAATACAACGCATAAAATACAATCGCGAAAAATTGGAAATAATAATGACTAGGGCAGAGGACTTGTAACATTTGCATGTTTTGCTCAGTTACAAAAGTAGCAGAGTACGAAATAAATACTTTTCATGCTTTTACAAAGCTAGTTTTGAAATTTTATTTTGCATATAAATGCATATTTTGAGTATTTTTGTTTTTTAGGGCATATTTTGTATTTTTATACTCTATTTTGAACTTTTTGAGATATATTTAACTTATTTCGATTTTTTCCACACCGACGTTTTTATTTCAAACAATTCAGTCAACATTTTTAGATAAAAACTTTTAATTTTTGTCGCCATAATATTGTTTTTGACTGTCCGTGGACACATGTATTTCCTAGAAACGCTTGAGGATTGGGAATAAAGCAATAATAATAAATTTGCTGTAATTAATTTTATTAATAGATACATAATCATAATATATGACAATGGTTTAAATTAAGTAATTGTTTTGACTCATTTTAAAGTTTATTTATTTCATTAATACTTTTAAATTAAATCGCAAAAAAAAATTGTTAATGCATATTTTAAATGCATATTATGGGGTTTTCAAGTGCATAAGTGCTTGCATATTTAACGTTTTTTTCAGAGCTACAAGTTCTCTGCCCTAATAATGATATACGATCCCGCGGGGAAGCAATGACGAAAACCTATCTCGTGTTACGCGATGCGGGGAAATGGGATAATAGATATTAAATGCAAATAGCTGCTAGTATTAACGTTTGCGATCAGGCCCGACGAGAGGGTGGGGCAGCCGGGATTGTAGCCATGGGGCCCGGGGCCACGAAGAGAGCCCAGGTCTTTCCAGAAAAAAACCAAGCCCTATATTTTACCTAATCATTACTTTATTATAGAAAAATTATTTTTAATTTATAAATTCATAATTTTACTTTAAAAAAATTACAATATAATATTGAAAATTAAATGCTGGACATGGGAAGGTATTAATTTTGCAAACAACCTTCACATAATCAATCTGTTTTCGAACGATTTGTTTTCGATGAGTAAAATAATTGGTTATTTAATATTTTTAGAGTGTAGACAACGTGAAAAGTCTTTGTAGATTATTATATTTTTGTATTAATAATATAATAATCACTTTGTTCCATGTTATATGATTTTTTCTTTGAACGAACACATTACAAACGAAAACGCTGGGTGTAAGTAGTAGTAGTAAGTTTAATATTTGATATAGGTAGGGGGGCCCGGATTAGTTTGTCCCTACGGTCCTTGATTTCTCTCCACGGCCCTGTTTGCGAGACGGTAATTATGACAATTAATTGAAAAAATAACGAGAGAGGTAAATTCGAGAAAAACACGAGGCAAACGCAACGACGTCTTGTTTGTCATCAATCCGACGGTTTTCAGAGGATCTGTTTCGACTGCGATTCGGGTTTTCGATAGAATCACATTCACTATAATATAACATATGGATACGGAGAAAGCTGTGATGCGACTTATTTTTGCACGAATGATGTATCAAAGTCATCAAACTGTTATATGCTATAATATATCTGCTGCAAATAATTGATCACAAAACATAATATTATATAGTTAAACACAGCCGAATCGTTTATTACCTGTAAATCATAATCATTTGGCTTTCTAATGGACATATTGATTATCAATAAAAATATGAAGGAGAGGAATATACACTCATGAGTATAATATTATAATATTGTATTAATCACAGGCTATGTGTGCAGTGGTAGTTATGTAACAAGTTGTTAACGTATGTGGAGTTATTGATAGTGAATTGTAAGCAACAATGTTCATTTCTAGTAGCTTAATAAAGTTATATTTATGGTTCGTAGCTGATAACCAACAATGAATGCGTAATTCTATAGAAAAAAAAAAAAATTACAGAAATATATGATTATTATTTATTTTTTCTATAATGGTTCATTTCACACATACCATAATAGTCGAAAAACCGAGAAAAAATCATTTTTGGACACCATAATAATCAGAAAACACATATTTTATACAAAATTGTGAGATAATTTCGACATACATTTTCTATCTTATAAATTAAATGAATTTTTTTTAGTTTTTTTGATTATAATAAAACATTTTTATCACGTATTAAAAACTCGTATAACTATGGCTTAATAACTTATAAAAAAAACTATTAGAAATTCTCAAAAATTGAATCATTCTCTTTCAATTTTAATGATTTGGTAAAAAATAATTAATAAAAAGACGTGGCGTTATAAATAATTTGTATTTCTCGTTAAATGAACTATTTAGGTTGGTTTAGAAGTTATATAAAAAATTTTTAGGTCGTGTTAGGCTAAGTACATACATTATAATATGTCACATTAATTATTTAATGTTATGTCGCGTGAATTTAACATTTTGTCGACATAATAACCTCAAACAAACGACGGAATCAAATAATTTCCAGGTAATTGCATATATTAAACGAGTGATTTTTCAATAGATAATATTTTCTTAAAATTATAATCGAGTAATAATTATTTGTAAATTTTCATTAAAAACACTTTAAATTGCACAAGATATTTTATAAACTGAAATTAAAAATAACGATGAATGAGATTACAAGTGTACCTTACATCACAAGAGGCACGTAGCCAGGAATTTACAGCTAGGGTGGCCAAATTTTGGTCAAAATCAAACTTGGGTGGCAAATGTTAAGCCAGATTTTCTCTAACCCGTGATAAAAAAAATACAAGACAACCGCATTATTATCATGTTTAAAACTTGAAAATAATAAGTTAGTCTCATTTCAAACATTTTATATTCACTCCAATTTAACCTATGGGCTATGACTTCTGTACTAAATTTTTATTTTAATATTTTAATTCTCACTCCTATCACCAGTAATTTTATTTTGGAAAAAGGCACACGATGGGCAGAAATAGGTATCAAAACATCACTGTAATAATGTATCTAATATAATTGTAATAATTGTTATGTAATAATAATATACTGAATTTAAAAAAATATAAAATCAAAATTATTTGAAGTTCATATCATTTCTCACAATGACTTTTGTGCGATTTGAGATTTAATGAACGTTTAATTTAACCTAAGTAATTCAACAAATTATTTGGGGTAGCCAGTAAAATGGCTAAGGGTGGCCCGGCCACCCCAGGCCACCCTTTAACTACGTGCCTGCATCACAAATATTCGAGTTTATTCGGTTGCACTATTTTTACAATCCACAGGTCTTCTTATATTTTTACCTATAATATTATAAGTGTCTATATTACAGGGGTGGCCAATATGAATATGCTCACGAGCCGCATGGATAAATAAAACTATATCAAGAGGCCAAAAATGTTTTTTGAATCCATTTTTAGTTAATGTCATTGAATACAAATGTCCGGTGTATCAATCATATTGCAATAGTTAAAGCACTTCACGGAATAGAACTGTTAAAATTATTACAATGTGGTGGTTTTGAAAATTTTAAATAGAACTATCGCTCTATTGAAGATTTTTGTCTACTTGTCTCTATTTTAAAGAACCCGAAAATTAATTACTGTGCACAAAATTTAAAATCAATTTTTAGAATGACATATTATTAATCTTGTGAATCTCTTTATTAGATAGTGAAAATAATCTAAATATCATTCAAATTTCACTAAAGATATCATCTTAAAGAATAACTTCGAGCCAATTTCACATCAATAAAAACCCAGATCTTAATCTAGATTAAGATGAAAACTCATGAAAATAAAGTATATGAAAAAATACATAAATTCAAAAATAGTAAACATTAATTCATACAATGAAGAAATCTTATTTTATTTTTAAAATTCTATTTTCACGTACTCAAGGCCGCAATTATTTAAAATCAAAAAAACTGTGACCGATAAAAAAAATACAATATTTATAAAACAAGATAATCGTTGTTTTAGGAAACGGATTGCGAGCCACATACAACCACGACGAGAGCCGCATGCGGCTCGCGAGCCACAATTTGGCCACCTCTGCTATATTATCTATTTTTATAGGTTATATTTCGTAAACGATCATCATTTACTACAATACCTTTAAATCGGTAAAATAACTTGTACAACGAGATGACACGTTGTCAGTAGTTGTTATATCGTTAGTTAGGGCTATTTCTTTACATTTTACTCTTTTACCGATTTATCGTCGTCATTGCGTGACGTTTAATATCACACAATAAAGTAATTATTATTACTCAAACACGAAATATAATATCGATTAACACAAACCTGTATAATAAAAACTTTACATCATTAACTCGTTCATATATGAGTATAATAATATGAATACATATATTAATTAGGCTGCCGTGTGTTGACTGTTGAGTTCCATTTTGAAGTAGTTACTAGTTTGTAAGTCTATTTTTATGATTGGTTATTAAATATTTATAATAATTTCCTTTTTTTTTTATCGGATGACAATAAAATGTTGAAAAATAACTCACCACTCGAAAAGTCGACCTATGAAACACGTGCGCACTCGATATTAATAATATATTATTCGAATACCAATAATAGTAGTGACGAAAGCAAAACTTTCCGGGAAACATGTGAGTAATATTATATACTTAGATAAAGAAGTCGATTGTGTACAAAATTTGAAATTTTCGCAAATTTTCATAACACGGATTACGTGCGATAAATTTTATGCGACGTTGAAACATCCAAGCTCATATATTTTCATATAACACGACTGTCATTCATGGAATTTATTATCCAACTTAACTATTAATTAATTTAAACTAATTTAAATTATTATAACTAGGACTTCATATTTTAAGAACGCATAAGCATTACCCAAGACGCATCAAAAGGTGTTTATAGAGAAACCTTCGCTCCAGTGGCGCAAACAAGGGAGGTGTTTTGGGTGCTGCACACCCCCCTTAAAACATATTTATTGAAATTTTATCAATGAGCATTTAAAAAAAAAATCCTTTTAACTATAGAATTATAACCTCTATTTTAATTTAGAAATAAACTTAGAACATATGCTTTAAAAATTCATATTACTGAATATGCGATGCTAAATTTTATTTACCTACAAATAACGTTGAAAAATGTTAACTGCTACATGAAATTTTTACTAATTAATGAATTATCGTAAAGTTTCCATTAACATTGATTATAATTTTATATTTAAATAATTATAGTAGACATTTTTATAGGTGGACACTTCAATTGAAAAAATCCTAGTTGGGCCACTGCTTCATTCCACACCTATTCATAAGCTTTGCTTCACTTCGCAAAACTCCCCTATCTTGTTTCAAACATTTCAAAACACTAACGTTGCACCCTCTCGATTCACGAGCGCATTTAAATCTTAAACAACCTTCGATTTATTGTGAAAAATCATGTAAGAATGATATTAACGGGAATTTCGATGCATAATATTGGCGACGTTGCAACTGATTTCATACTTATAAGATTGTATCATATTTAAGGGGTAGTATTATAGGGTGACCATACGTACTGTTTTATACAGGATTGTCCTTTATTTCGACTCTGCGTCCTGTTGTCCTGACAAACTTCTTTCAGGACGCTTTTTGTCCCGTAATTTCAAGTCTGTCCCATATTAATCCCTTTTTTTTTTACTTACTGTTCATTTAAAATTTTTGAAATTATTGAATAAAATATTGTAAGAATTTAAAAATCTTTGGGATACCATTAGATCAATTATAATCGTAAAATGAATTAACAAGTTTTTTTAGAAAGTAAAGTATACAATATGCATGAATAAAGGATTTGAAGAAATTTTAAAAAGTATCAATTTAGTTTTTTTATGTTTTTCAAAATGTTTTTATATGTTTAAATTTAATTAATAATAGGTAGTTTAAAAATTATACTTTTATCACGATTCAAAAACATATATATATATT
>JAIPRM010002146.1:0-32225 GCA_025469315.1 Stegophylla sp. TES_Ste_2020 | reverse complement strand
GTTCAGAATCGTTTTACTGAAGAAATGATTTATCGTTTCTTTAAAATTTAATACGCCCGTCAAGAGAATACCACCCGTCGTGCGAAGTACACCCATCGTGCGAAGTACACCCATCGTGCGAAGTACATCCATCGTGCGAAGTACACCCATCGTGCGAAGTACACCCATCGTGCGAAGTATGTCCGGATTTTTTTATTTTTGTAGTTACTTAGACCTTGGTGTCGGAAAGGGAGATGGGTAAAACGAAGTATTTTTTCCTACTGGGAAAAACTATTTTAACTTGTGTATTATTGTTTAAAAAAATACTTCATTTTTCATTTAAACATAGAGTTATATATTTGAAAGTAATAATAATAATAATAATATACCCAAAAAATTAACAAAAAAACTCTAAAATCATATTTTTTTGATCCAAACTTAATGAAAATTTAAAAATAGATAGATTGTAATATAAGAAATATTTTAGCGAAAGAAAATTTTGAAAATGTGGAAAATAAATTTGATATGTTTTTCACATTAATTTTTTTTTCCTTTTCTTTATTTATTAGATTGAAAAAAGTAAAGTAAATTGGAATTAAATTGAGTGAAGAAAAGTAAAGTAAAGTAAAGTATAGTAAAGTACAGCAAAGAGAAGTAAAATATAGATATGAAAGCAGGACATACTTCGCACCACGGGTATTCTTCGCTCTTTGGATCAGGTACTCTTGATGGGTGTGTCGAAAATGAGGACTTTTATTATTTTTTATATAATAAACTTCCTCCGTTCAAAATCATATTATTGAAGAAATGATTTATCGTTTTTTTAAAATTCTACACATTCACCAAGAGTATCTAACCCAAAGAGTGAAGAATACTCGTGGTACGAAGTATGTCCGATTTTTTTATTTACCTATTTTTTTTTAGAAACACTTTTTCTCATCTAAAACGTTTTCAGATCAGTAGGTTTATTTCATAGGCACAACTATGTGGGGGCTTAGGAGGGCTAAGCCTCCTCAAAACCACTCATAGCCTCCCTCCAGATTTTTTGAAAATTGTTAATATAATTTATGGGTGCTAAATCAACAAATAAACATTTTAGCCCTCCCTCTCACAAATGTTTTGTCCTAATTGCGCGAATGGTTTATTTTAAGTTTCCGACCAGTGGCGTGCCTAGTGAGTAAACCTGGTAAACCCGGGCCTACGTTGTTTTTTTTTAAATAGTTATTTAGTTCCAAAAAAAACAAAAATTTACAATTTTTTTTTTTATTTTATTTCAGAACAAAGATTATTTATTTATTACCCATTTATATTAAGCTTTTATTCATGTTTAAAATAATTCTTTCTGTCGTTGTATTTTATTTTTAAGTGTACAAATTATTTTGGATATGATAATTATTTTTCTTATCAAGTAGTAAGTCTTAAGTATTAGTTTCCTACAACTATGCATTCTTGAATGCGTGGTGCGCGATGCGTGATTGCGTGATCACACAAAATATGAAGTGATGAAAAACATTAACAGTGTTTTCCAGCAATTCAAATGCGTGAATTTTGACGCGCGGGATTGATAATCCACGCTCGTGAATCACGTCCTGGTTGCCTGGAAGGTAAAATTTGCGTGACGCGCACAGGATGAAAAATGAAAATTATAGTTTATGTAATAAATTGTTGTAGCGTCCTTTTTACCTATTTTCATTTTCCATGTTAAAATATATAAACATAATTTTCATAATATATTTCATAATTAATATACTATAATTTTATGTGTAGTAAATATAATATTATACATGTGTGATGTGGTTATTATTATTATTATTATTATTTATTAAAACAATTATAATTATAATTATCAGAGGCAAAAGAACTATTTTTGATATCGGATGAAAAAAATGTGTGCAACGCAAAAAAGAGTGCAGCGTGTAATTATGAGTTTAATAAAAATAAAACATAGGTTAAGTTTTCCAAAGAATTTTGGTTTTACTAATACTAATATGTTATAATAGATTATTAGTATTCATAAATTGATAAATTTATCGAATAAAGTTTAAACATTATTTATTATTAAAAGGTTAGCATAATTTTCATTTTTACCCATTTGTTATTATTTTAAATTCAAAAAGTAAAGTATTATTATTTTAAGTTCAAAAAAGTAAGGTAAAGTAAAGTATAGATAAGAAAGCCTGACATACTTTGCACCACGGATATTCTATTCGCTCTTCGAGTCAGATACTCTTGTAGTCTGTAGATACTATTTTAAAGAAACGATAAATCATTTCTTCAATAAGACGATTTTGAACGAAAGAAATTAATAATATAAAGAACAATAATAGTCGCCATTTTCACTATACTCACCAGGTCAGATACTCACCAAAAGTATCTGACCTGAAGAGCGAAGAATATCCGTGGTGCGAAGTGTGTCCGGCTTTCTTGTTTATACATTACATTGCTATACTCTACTTTACTTTTTTTTATTTAATAAATTAAAGAATAAAACAAATGTGTTAGAAAAATGTATATAAAAAATATATAAAATAAAAAAATGAATTGAGAAATTCAAAAATTACCTCTCTAAAGTATCAACTAGAGGCAAATCCGGATTCAAAAAGTTGCTGATCGAGACTTTTGGACAAGTATTTTCATAAGAAAAAGAGTTCAAAGAAAAAAAAAAATAAATGATAAATAAGCACCATTGTAAAAAAATAGCTTCTTCGGCTTCACTTAGAATCTAATAAATTGTATGAATTAAAAAAAATTTATTGCATCAGCCGGGAATCGAACCCGGGCCGCCCGCGTGGCAGGCGAGCATTCTACCACTGAACCACTGATGCTTGCTGACGAGTACTTGATTTTTATTCAATCTAACCAAAACAAAGTATCTACTGTACATTAATTGTTGAGAATGTTAAACAACTAAATTTAGTACGTTAAACTCGTTAAAGTGTACATTTTTTACTTAATAATATTCTTAAATGAATTTATTCTGTTCTCCTCGTGACTTCGGGTAGAATTTTCCTAAATTTTGAGAAAACAATTGTGAATTTAGAAAAATAATTTCTCAAACCTACTAGAGGTAAATCCGATTTCAAAAAGATTTCACCATGGTGCGAAGTATGACCGGCTTTCTTGTCTATATTTTGCTTTACTTTATTTTTTATTTATAGCAAATAATAGCAAAAACAGTCATTTTTCCGTACTTTTTCCGATTTTTTTTAAAAAAATTAAAATTTTGAAAAATTTGAATTAAGTATTCGTCCATGAAATATTTTTATACACTAAAATATTTGCAATATAATTCTCCATCTATGTACGAAGTTTCATAAAAATCGGTTGAATCAATTATTATTTATATGCGTAGTGGCCTGCTACAGGTGTCCCCAAAAGTTATTAAATAGCGTTTAAAATTGTGGAGGGCTAACATGTTTATTTGTTTGATTTACCCAAGAGGCGTCATTTGGGGGAAGCGGGGTATGAATTCTTACTCCCATGATTTTTAACAACTTTTTAGTGGTCTGAGAGTGAAAATAAGAATCTAACGTGCATCATTGGTATATACTATATTATTATCAACAGTTGTCGATTTGTTTTATAATCTAAAATCTAAATAAACCTAGTTATAGGTTTACATTAATACAATAAATTAAAAATTGGAGGTGTATTTTATTTTCGATTCTGAGTAAAGAGAAAAAGCTTGTGATTTTGCAATTGTGACTAATATTTTTCTCTTTTCTTCATTGAAACATTTTTTTGGGTAGAAAATATAATTGTTCAAAAGTTTTGACCCGTGCTTTGAATACGCTAGTTATGGTATCGCTATGATACTTTAAAGAAGTCATTTTAGAATTTCTCGATAGCTTTTCTTAAATTTTGGAAAAACTACCCCAAATTTGACTTGAACAATTAATCTTTATGAAATTTGAAATGCAGTTGAAAATTATTATGGTGATCTTTTTGGAAAAATAATTTTTTTTTAACATTTTTCCAATTTTTTTCTGCTTCAAAATCGTTTTTTCCCGTAAAACTTTTTTTTAGGTAGATTTATTTGTACATCTTTTTAGTTCGAATTTCTTCAATATTGATATGAAAATGAAAAATTGCTCATAATAAGGTACTTATAGTTATTAATTTTATTTAAAAAAACAAAATTCTTAGTTCTTAGATATAATATTTGAAAATGGCCTTACAAAAATTTGACACCATCTTGAAAAAATTGAAATGGCACGTTTGTAATTCCCCCCTCCCCCCAATGGCGATAACCTTATGAAATTTATGAAATATTTTATGGGGGACTTTGAATGGATTTGGGGGAGAGGAGGGCTAAGCCTTGCACATTTCCACCTATGATTTTAACAATATAATAATAATAATTTTATATTTATTAATGAGTTTGAAGACCAAAATATATGTTATGATTTTTATTTAACTTTGGTATTTATGGAAACAAAACTGTGTTCAGGCCGTTCATGGTATGCAGCTGCATACCCCCTGTGTACGCCAATGAGCTCCATTATTTTGTAAGTTATGTAAAAAAAAAAAATCGAATTTACAAAAAAGTCAGGTTAAGCCGTTTTTTGTCAATTTTTGGTTATTCTAGGCATGCGCTTTGAAAAAGTATTGAGAATTTCAAAAAATTACCACCCAAAAGTATCAACTAGACAACATTTCTGGTCTACAGAGTTACTGATTGAAACTTTTGGACCAGTATCTCTACCTGAAATCGAGATTATTAGAGTCCGGATTTTTAGATTTTGCATATTTTGTTATTCAGTTGCGTTATTCAGTGTATGCAGTTTTATGGGAGTCAAAAATGTGGACGATTTAGTCTATATTATAGAGTATATTGGAAATTTTTTTTTTTTGCATATTTGAGAATATTTTGGAGGATAGAGAATATTTAGTTTTTTTTGACACATTTTAGAATATTTTGTACATTTATAGCAAAACAAACTAATTAAATTTTTTATTGATATTATTATTTAATTAAATTTAATAAAATTAAAAAAAAATAACAGTTTTTCATATATAAATTAATTAAGAAAAGTGTGTATTCTTGAATATAAACTTCACCATATAAAAAAGAATAATGTTTTTATTATTTGTTTTTTTAAAAAAATATATAAAAGGAATTATAAATTATACTAGGTACCTATTCTTTTTGTCTTTTCTTATTTTTCTTTCGCGATTTTCGGTCTGCGAACCCCAATTTCAAATTACGAGTATTAAAGATCGTTCCGCGGACGACTGCTAGTTCTGAAACTTTGTGTATTGGGTTTTTTTTTTGCATATTTAAGCATATTTTGTGATTTTTTGATTATTTTTTCATATATATTTTGTATTTTTTGGAGAATATATCGAGAATATTTCAAACAATTTATTGAGAATATTAGCAACATATTTTAACTTTTTTATGATCTAAAAATTTGGATCCTTATGATGATATACATACGAAAAAAAAAAAAATAATAATATTAAAAAAAAAACACACAGATTTATAAGACCAATACATTCCTCGCTATCGCTCAAAATCCAAAATATATTGTTTAATTTGAATTCATAATATATTATTCAGTTATATGAAAATTTTACTTTTTAATATTTAAATATTATTAAAGGACCATACAACTATTTTTTTTTTTATATTATTGCATTTAGCGTTATGCAAAACTAAAGGTACCAATAAAAAATCTCTACGAGTATTATTGAGACAGTGACGTCATTTGAAAAATACGCGTGACGTCATAATTTCGCCGCCGCCGCCGCCGCCGTGTACTCGGTGTACAGTTATTATGTGACTATTACGAATCGCATTGTTTAAAAGATTATATAATATATCAGCTAATGAGACATATCAATTTGGAACTTGATAATAGTATAAACCTAAGAAACATATTTTTTTTTTATGCGTAATTTTGCAGTAGAAATATTAAACTGTTTATTTATAAACCTATGATAAACATATTTGGTGATACATATTTTAATATTATTAGTTATTACTTATTAGTTACTTTTGTTTATTTCTATGTTTACCTACCTGTCGTTATCTTTATTTATTTGTGGTGGTGTTTTTGTGCACAACCAATGTTCTTAATTATTTTTAGACGCAGTGGTTTAGAGGGGAACAAAAAGGGGGCGATTGCCCTTGGCAGCAAATTTCAAGGGGCATCACATTTTTATTTGAATAATATTGATAGAAATTGTTTTATGTCATACGCGATTAGAAGTTATACAAATACCAACCAAATATATCATGTTCTATTTATAATTACATATTCTAATTATATTATGTTGTTATTTTTGAATCTCATAATATTTTTGTAATAATCATGAAATAAGAATACTAAAAATATTTAAATATTGGGGGCAACAGATTATTAATGTACCACAGACTCGCGGGTATGACTGTAGCCTGAACAGTATACAGTATAGACGTATAGTATATTGTAATGGGTTTATATTTTGGTTCATTGGTAAAATATAGTTAAGTTATAACCCTTATAATATGATTAAACCACTGATAATATTATACACAAACATAATATTATACAATAATAGTCACAATTTACAATATGATTTATGATGAACTATCTAAAATCGTCTACAGCCATACAAATAAATGTTTTTTTTTTTATTTTTTATTAAATAATTTAATGAACATATTATAAATAAATATGCAATGAAGATACAACTGTAAACTTTAATTTTTATCAAATTCTAAATCAATAAATTGGGTATTAGGCAAGTTATAAGTATTTAAAAAACGAGAGTCGTAATATTCATGTAATAACGTATACAGAGTTTGTGACGGTGGCGAAATTATGATTGTCACTGGCTCAATATCGGTCGTACTCATTTTTAAATCATATCATTGTTTTTAACTAACCAAGACCTACAATTTAAGATAGATTAATTTTTTTGAGTTTTATGGTTCTTTAACAAGTCAAACAGTAATCGAGTAATTGCACTGTATTGAATTATATTATTATACTGTATGATCATTTTTTCTATTTAAATTTAAAAATATTATGAAAAGTTTTCAAAAAAGAAATATTGTGTACCTTTATAAATTAAAATAATCATAATCAGGCTTGTCCTACATTTTAATCCTAGGCACGCCTTTGTTTCCGGCAGGTAATTTTATTGGCAAAGAATTTTAAAGTGGTTATTTTTCTTTACTTTCCATAATTTTGTATTAAACGGGCAAAAAGCATCGAAAATTGGAAAAATACCTTGCTTCTCGTTCATGAGTTGTTAAGTTCCCCTCATTTATTTTAATGCAATTATAATATGATATATTTCTATTTGATATAATTATTTAACATTCAAAAGAAGTAAAACTAAAGATTTCTAAAATTATTATAAATTCATAACATAATATTTATTAATGTAACAATATATATAAACAAGAACAATGTAATATCAAATTTTTAATTTAGAAACAGAATAAAAATAAATCTGTGCTTTACCAGACTTAGGCAAGGAGCACATTTGACTCTCATTAGGTAACATAATTTCTATAACTAAAGAAAACATAATCACAAGTTTTATTTCTTGAAACAAACGCTGAAACTTTAAAACCAATTTGAACTTGGGACTATTTGTCACACTTTTTACGTTTTAAATGAACTCAACATCAAAATACTTTTGTAGATTACCAAATTATATAATAAATTATACAAAATTGAGACGTGTTTGAAGTATTTCGAGATTTTTGATTTGATTAGACTATGTGAAATTCCAAACCAAGAATCTAAATTCTAAAACAGACCTCACCTAGCTATAGTTAAGTACAGATTGTGCATGGACGTAAATAGGGTCTTCAAATGCATAGGGCTTGAGCCCAAAAGGCGATGGTGGTTTTGATTAAACTTCAAGTGGGATTTGAAATGTCAACCCTTCCTCCCTACTCCCTCTCTCCTTAATCCTGGGATCGGGTAGGTCTGTAGGCCAGGACGTGCTGTGGATAGTTTTAGGAACATCTCGTGGTACTCTCAGTATGAATATACAGGACATTCATGAGATTTCCACAGATATTCTGTATAAGTCCTTGTGTTAATTACTTCCAACTCTGTTAAAAGGTAAATCTCGGAGTAGTTTTATGAACTTTCGAGTCTATCAAAGCAAAACAATTGGCCATAAGTTTTTTATGGAACGTTAAAATGAAAATCCAATATAAACCTATATATCGTTATCATTAAATTTATAGGTACATACCTATTATTATTAGTTTCAAAATATATTGATTATAAATTATATAAATTGTCATAATAAAAATTACTTGTAATGCATTAAAATTTAGTAACAAATCTTAGGGAGAGCTTAAGATGGTTCAAAGAGGGCTAAGCCCTCCTAAGCCTCTTCCCTATTTAGTCTATGATTGTGTTTTTAAATTTAGCACAGATCCTATTTAAAACACCAAAATCTCTTGAGGGTTAACTATAATTTAACAAATTGTAACGGTAATGGCAATAGTATAAAACTTATACTGTGTGACGGCCGAGGCTCCTCCATAAGCAATCGGTAATAGCTCATGCTGCCGCCTGCCTCTCCGTGTTCGGTTCGGACAGCTGATCGGTGACCGAGTGTCACAATATCCGATACCTTAATATAATATGCATAATTAAAGCTGGGATTCAATTAATGAAAGTCCAAACTTCACCACCGTCGTCGCGCGACCGTTTTTAGATAGCGAGTTGATACGCGTCTTTTTTCTCTTCTCCGTTCTGCAACATCAACAATGGTCACCTAAACGAACCCCGTTCTCCGGTGTAATTTTCTCTTTCTTTGTCACACCTAATCCATTATTAATTATAACCACAGGAAACCCTTTTTATTTCACACAAAGTTTTTATACCTTTGGCTTTTCTTAGTACAACTTAACTGTTCAAATATGTAACGAAAATTCACAACAATAAAAAATAGTATTTCCCACTTCAATATAAAAATGTGTTTTTATTTCATTCGTACCTATATTAATATAATTCCCAAAATGTGTGTCTTTACAAATTAAGTAAATATTAAAATCCTATGAGCTCCGTTACTTGACCTAGGCCGCAAGTTGGTGACCCTCCCCTATGAGTCCGTTAGGCAACGCGCCGTAAGAACTTCTGGTCCAGTCATTTAATTTTAATAAACACCTGAGACAACAAAATATGTGCATTAAAACTTAGATACTTTGAAAATTTTTTTCCGTAATCACAAACTTGGTCTACTTGAATGATTTCGGATATTTAAAATCAACTTATGATCGATGACGATATTATAATGTTATAACTTAAATATTTTAAAATTATATTATTCATACTAATAATATTTTACAGAAACTTTTTACGATAATTTAAATGTATATTATTATTTTTCGTATTACATAAAAATTGCTAGCAAAAAATTAATTTCCATATATTCTAAAGAGACAGTAATATTTTTCAATAATAAAACACTTAGGTACATCGGTGCTTTTATTTTGTTTCTGGCAGGCCAATGAAGGTGTTTATAATAAATAAATGTGAATGTACACCCTACACGGCTCTACCCCCTCAAATGGTGAATATGAGTAACGTTATATTCGAAACTTCATTATCTTAAAATACCAAGTTATATTGGATAAAGCTCATTTTGGAGAAAAAACTCATTATATATGAATAAAATACTTTATTAATTTAAAATAAAATAATATTTAACTGACACAACATAATATAGATACTAGTGGCGAATCGAAGTGGTTAATTTTGACATAGCCACGTTAAGGGTAATTCGCTCATCGGAATACCGGGATTTTCCCTGTGGGGGGGGGCGTTTCATATTCAGGCTAAATAGGTCGTGGAAGAACCGTATGACACAGTGATAGAATATACTAAAGTCCTACTCGAGTACTTGAGTTCCGGTCAGGTTAAATGTCAATATACAATTATTATTTTAAACGGCCATTAATCAATACTTTAGAGCAGGGTGGTTCAACCATTTGTAGTTGACGGGCCAATTTACACTTTCATATAAATACCGGGGGCCACCAAAAGAAAATATTGTATTATTATTTACATTTAATTTTATTGCAAACATATTATACATATATTTCACAAATTATTACATCGCAGATTAACATTTCTATATAATAATCAGTGGCGTGCGTAGGGGGGAGGTTAGAGGTTATATCCCTTCTCATTGCATTTTTTATCATGTTATTTTTTTGCTATAAAATACGAAAAATATAAAATGTAAGAGTACCTGTAAACAAATAGTTGGAAATATTTAGTACATTTATGAAAAATGTGATAGGAAATCAATATGAAATATATTTATGATTGACTATGAGTTTTAAAATGGAATGATAAAATAAGTGAAGTAGTCTATACTATGGTTGTAACTTGTAGATATATTTACAACTGTGGTTATTTTGCGTAAGAACAGTACCTATAAAAAAAATAGTTATAAGTATTTATACGAAATTAAATATGTAATAAAAATTAATAAAAGACATTTATCTATTAAATGCTTCATTGTGTGTAAAAAAAAGCTGTTAAAGTATTTTGTAGTTTAAACCACATTATATTAAATACCATAAAATGAATAAAATAGTAACTTGTAGTCGGTAAAAATGTAATTTTTTTTTTAATTGAAAAAATATTCATAGGATGAAGACACGAAAAAGTTTAAAAAGATTTATTTCGAGTGAAATAAGGAAACAATATTTTTGTTCCAATTAAAATTCTCTTGGCATATTGGCGTAATTAGGGTAAAAAATTTAAGGGGAGAGGGGAACAAATACATTTATTTGATTGATTTTGCCCCTCTCCTCAATTTTATCCAACTTTTCCAAAAGCTAGGGGGTTTTGAATAGTCGTGGGGGGATAATTCCCCCTAACTGTACCTATGACTGGGTACATAATTTACTGTCCTAGATTTATTTACCACTCCACTTCCAGATTACATCCCCTCCCATCAGAAATTCCTGGGCACGCCACTGATAATAATTATGATGATTAGGTTCAATATTTAAATTTAAAATTTAGAATGTTATTTAACATGCATTAATATGTTTATTTCATAATATTTAATATTTTATTTCATTTTATTATGTGTAAAATTTAGAAGATATAAAAAATTTTTATGGTTTTTCGCTATTGGGTCGGACGGTAATAAAACCATCGACGGCTTCGCCGTCAATCCATTGCACTACTGCAGTGACGACGGCGACCAACGGCGGTAAACAGTAAAACCGTTAGCGGGTAGCGGAGCTGTTCACTTAAAATCTAAGTACAGTGTTTTGGTGTGAGCGTAAAAACCATTACGGTTATTGGTTTGAATAACCCTTTTGTAATCTAACCTAACATTTGTAAAGCCTAAAATTGGCTATACAAAATGACGATAAAAGTCATATTACGATTTTGTAATATTATTGAAATTTTTTTTTTTAATACAACCTTTAGGCAGGTCACACGTGGCCCGCAGGCCGCGGGTTGGACCACCCTGCTTTAGAGTTACGGGTCTACTTGAATTTTCATTTTCATAGAAGTTTTCTTGGTTTAATTTCGAAGAATCGGCAATAGGTCCGAATAGAATATACATTCACTTTTCAAAAATTCCTATATATTTGTAGGTTTTAAAGATTGACTACTAGAAATAGTATATTGTCAATTGATATTCAAAATGAGTACAAAATATGATTATAAGCAATACGAGTGATTACAACTTAAAATTAAATATCCCGCGAGTATATGAATGAGAAAAAAAGAGTAAATTACGAAAACAAATACTTGTTTATTTATGTTTTATCTGTTTAAAAATAAGAATTTAATAATATTGGGCATGTCTCGATCAAAAGGTAGGTATAAGACTTACTTTTATAAGCAAAATAGTTTTAATTTTGTTATAAATAGATTATGCAAAAATTAAAATTTCAATGTACTACAATTGTATTACTACTTATATCAAATTTTCTATTTGAAAAAAGATTTTTGTTTACTAATAGGTTATAAGGCAAACAATTTATCCGAATCTGTACTTAAAATTGGGGTTTCAATTTTTGTAATATGGTCAGTTGTACTGCACAACATGCGCGTATCGAAATGATTCGAAATTGGAAATTTTCTCAAAATATTAAATTATGAATTTTGAATCCGAGGTTATTTAGATAAAATGTTTAGTGTCATCTCTTAGCGTGAATAAACTGAATTGTACCATGTAATGTTTAATATATTAATATATTTACTCTTGTGTTCAGCTCAAACTGTATTTTCAACAATAATTTGGCATAACCCGTTTTATAAAAACAAAGTGATATAGTGTGATAAAACCAAAGAATACTTAATTTTGGTAGCTCTTGGTTAGGGTTAGGTGGCTTGTGATTTAGACCATTGTTTGTATTATTTAATTCGCAAATTGGTGATTACCTATTATAATTTCTTGTTTGATATAGGTAATTTTTATACAGGAGAGTTCAACACTTTGTTCAGAATCTACAATTAGTATTATAAAAATTCGTTTTAGATTTTGAGTGAGTGCTAGCAAGCACATTGTTTGTACAATGATGTATATTTTTTAATTTTTAGATTCTGAACGGTACCGAAGAAGCTTATGATTTTACAGTGATGTTTATTTATTAATTTTTCTCTTTCTGGAAACACTTTTTCGTATAGAAATACTTGTCCAAAAGTTTCAATCAGTAACATTATAGATCCAAAATCACACCTAGATGGTACTTTTGAGAGGTTATTTTTCAAATTTTTCAATATTTTTTTCAAAAACACGGAAAATCTGACAAAAAACGGCAAAATATGCCATCACCGGAATTTCCGAAAAATTCAAAATTTCTTTTTATCATAATTTCCAAAATAATCCCGCTAGGGACTTGACACTTTCACCAACTACTGAAAATGATCACGAAAACATTTCATAAAAATTTAATCACTTTTGAGTTAAGTACATAATTTTGAAAATTTCGGAAGTTTCTCGTTTTTGTTAGTTTTTATGTAATAAAATTATTCATTCTTGATAGTAAGACTTGAAAATTTAATATGATCTCACTGACATAAATGCCTAATTGACCTGAAGATATCTCAAAAATTTTAAGTCAACTTTTTTCTCTATAACCGTCTGAAGTTAGAATTTTGACGATATTCGTTAGTTTTACCTAAAATTACACACTCCAATGTACATAAAAGAAAATTGGTTCTACCGATATTTTGGAAACGTAGTACCTACTACCTAGATAGAGAATTTCATCACAAATATTTT
Organism: Stegophylla sp. TES_Ste_2020; assembly: GCA_025469315.1. Taxonomy (NCBI): domain Eukaryota; kingdom Metazoa; phylum Arthropoda; class Insecta; order Hemiptera; family Aphididae; genus Stegophylla; species Stegophylla sp. TES_Ste_2020. The sequence continues at coordinate 19,022 of JAIPRM010002146.1, read as the reverse complement.
GGTGCAATGAAATTTTTAATAGACAAATTATTAAATTTTTTACAAGGGTTTGATTGAAAAAAAATCAGAGAAAATACGGACAAATTATTATGATATATTTCTAATTAACACCTAAAAGGTTGGTAGATAATGTTTTTTCGCCATTTTATGTATTTTTCAATGCTGAATACGATGGTGTGAATTAAAATCCACGTGCGTTAATTATTATTTTATTCTATTTTGAAAATTCAATATTTTCGGTTATTAATTAATAAAATTAACTTATTATATTAAATATTTACTATTTTAAAGGTTTTCAACGCAGTTATTGTGGCGCGGTGGTTAAGACGTAAGTATTGCCGTATTTTCAGTTACCTCAAAATACCTCAAAATTAGTCAAATGTTTTTGAAAATTTTATGAGGTATTCACGTGACTATCTTTAGTAGTTTGTTAAATTTTCAACAGTATAAATTATTATAATAAATTTTCAATTTATAAAATTGAATTTATGAAAATTCAGGTTATGACGAATTTTACAGTACTTTACTGTTTTTTTTGTCAATTTTCGGTAGTTTTCCTTTAGGCATAAAAAAAGTATTAAATTACTATTCAAAACTTTCGACAAGTATTTCTATAAGAAAAAGTGTTTACAGAAGAAGAAGAAAAAATAAACATCACTGTAAAAACATAATAATATTATAATAGTCGTCACATTCTAAAATAGCGTCCATACTATAGGAATAATGTCGGTGACACAAATTAACATGTATTGTTTGGTTAGTTTTATATTTATTATAAATATAATATATTAATAATATATTTATTCATAAATTATTATCTATAATTTTTTTGTATATGATATATTAATTAAACAAAAACATATATTTTTCTGGAAAAGTTAAATTTTTAAATCCTATTAAATAAGAGAAGTATTGATGACAGTTTTTTTTTAATTTCTTATAAATTATAACCTTACTATGTTCAGGTAGTGTGGTATTTTGTAAAACAGTAGACATAGTGTGCTTCCGTGAAAGTAATGTGGCCTAACATTGATTGGAAGGAGTTTTCATTTAAATGGATTTATTTCTCATTTATAGACAGTATTGTTTTTAGTATTAGACTTACAGGAGAGAACAGAACTACGCCCGTTAAGGTGCTCTCTAAATGTTTTATCTACATTTGAGCCTCATGTTTTATGCAATTTACTAATACACTGCATAAACGATAAAATAATAATGTCAAATTGAACAAAGATTTTACAATAAAAAAATAAAAGTATGTTACAAAATTGTGCGTTAATTAATTATTCTTTTGCAGTGCAGGTTAAACAATAATATTTGGTGTAGATTTCAGCTAGCAGCCACAAACATATGACGCAACTGAATTCTTACTGTTAGTAATTATTTACCTTCAGGCCCACCACTAGCCGGCCTGGGAAGCCAGAATAGTGGGAGGTTCCCTGAAAAACGGGGACCGGGTTTGACCTACCGACGTCAACTCAAAACCCAGTCGGTGCCACGGGAGAGGGGAGCCCCACTGTACGCCCGGCCGGCACGCCGTCCGGGACTCAGTGCCCCTCGAGGTTGAGGAGCCTCCCTCGGCTGCAACGTGGTGGCTGTGGGACCAGCGTGACGATAGTGGAGTCCTTCAAACCACTGCACCTAGTGGGAGGTCCGGATCCAAAGAGACCTCGGTCTCTCCGGCCTCGAGAAAGGTACGGCCTGGTGATAGGCCGGTGCTGGTGGTCCTTAGACGACCCGGGACCGATCGTCCGGCTTGCCTGCGTCGCTCCCGCACGTCCTCGGCCCGCGAATAGCGCCTAGCGCTAACATGCGGACCGGCGGATCGTAGGCGAAAGCCAAAATCCGGGAAACACGTGTTAGTAATTTACCTTTTTTTTTCAAAATATATTTTCGAATGTAAGTTTTCTATAAACTTTCATAAGGTCGCATGTTTAATTTTTTCTTTTTTTCCTAGATATGTTTTTATATTATATTATGTGATACTTAATTATTCTTACCTTATACTCGCATTATTTTGCTTTGTTTTCATACTTATCACCTAAAATATGATAATTTTTGTATGTTACAATATGTAAAAATTCGTTTGGCGTTAGTTATTAATAAATTAAAAATTACTGTAATGTAGTGATTAAGTAATTATTATACTTATTTACATATTTTAGTGTTAAGTTATTATTATAATTTGTAATGATTTTTTTTTATGTTAAATATTTTTGGATATGATACTAGTTTTATGAAATCAAGATCGTTTTTTTGCTTATTTGATAATATTTTTCATTTTATCAATATATAAAATAATTAAATAAAGTAAAGTAAATTAAAGTATGGACAAGAAAGCCGGACATAATTCGCACCACGGATATTTTATTCGCTCTTTCGGTCAGATACTCTTGGTGGGTGTGTAGAATTTTAAAGAAATGATAAATCATTTCTTCAATTAGTCGATTCTGAACGAAGATGTTAATAATATAAAGACCAATAATAATCATCATTTTCAATTCACTCACCAAGAGTATCTAATCCGAAGAGCGAAGAATATCCGTGGTGTGAACTATGTTCGGCCTTCTTATCTATACTTTACTTTACTTTAATTTTTTTTATCTAATAAATAAAGAAAGGGGGAAAAAAATTAATAAGGAAAAAGAGTTGGAAAAATTTCCAAAATATTTTTTCACATTTTCGAAATTTTCTTGTGCCAAAATGTTTCTCATTTTATTGTTTATCTAAGTTTAAATTTTCATAAAATTTGGATCAAAAAATGATGGTTTTCTAATTACTTTTGTCAAATTTTGAGTAGTTTTTCTAAAAAAAAAAAAAAAAAAAATTGAAGGATTGAGAAATTCACTCTAAAATACCATCTAGAGGCAAATCCGGTTTTAAAAAGTTACTGACCGAGATTTTTAGATATGTATTTTTATACGAAAAAGTGTTCACAGAAAAAAAAAAATTAACATCATTGTATTAACACTAGCTACTATAATACTTCGTCCAGAGTCTAAAATGTAATATTGAAATTATTTTATTACAATTATTTTAGTGTTAGTCAGGCTCATATAAATACTTGGTCACTTGCAATGCCGGGTTAGACATTTTTAATTAAAAAAAAATTTAATTAGAAACTTCACACTTTTCATGTTTTACAGATACGTCCCATACGCTTTAATAGATAATAATACTTTTTACAGACGTGACGTGCCTTCATATTAACGTCATTCGGGTGACGAGTACCCTCTGCTTGTTCTTCCTTTGTATATATCCGATAATGAAAATCTGGGTATTTTCAGTCTGTTCCAGTTCCAATAGACAAAACAACACGTTACTTATAATACGGATGAGGCTGGTTTGGCTCCTGTTTTTCCTAAACTGCTCTCATTTTACAATAAGGTGAATTTCCAAACGGCTCTAGTTTCTTAAAACACAAATTTATTTCCACTTCATACAGATTTAGGACCATAGGCGTGTGCACTGGGTATACACGGAATGCTCTTGCATTCCCCGTGGAAATGCGCTTGTTTTAAGGGCACATAAACAATTTATTAGTATATAATTTTGATCGGTAATAATACGATGTAAAATCTACATCGTTTTACAATTATTGTAAATCACAAAAGTTCTAAATCACATAGGATAAGTGAACAACCTATGACAATTTTTTTCATTCTTATGATATCATTGAATTTTATTAATTTACAGTCATAAGAAAATATGAAAATAGGTAATTTTCTATTTAGAAGTAGCAACTGAAATCCCAAACATATTAATTTTAGGGGCATTCTTATTTTTATTGCACATTTTATCAGCAGCACACCCTGCAAAAAAAGTCTACGCACGCCTATGCTTAGGTCTGTCTCAAAGAAGTGTGCTTCATAATAACATCATGAATAACATGAACACATATTGAAGTCCGAACATACTGCATAAGCTGACACGATTCTGTGCCATATCCATATCGCATATTCGATTAAATGTTATAAACAAAATTGATAAAATTCTATAAACTAGATAAAATTCGTCTAACAACAATTCAAATATAATATAATTTAAAAATCAAATTTATGTGTGTGTGTGTGTGTGTGTGTGTGTGTGTGTGTGTTTGCAGAGTTGCATTAATGGGAGGGGAGCAAAGAGGGGTAGTTTTCCTGGGGCGGCAAATCACTGGAAACTAACAAAAGAGTGAGGGAAAAGATAAAAACTTTTTAATAATTATTTTATTTACAGCTATTCACATATTGTTTTGTACATACATTTTGTTTATAAGTATCATGATGGAGTAGTGGTATCACTGACGTACGGCGATAAGAACTGAGGACGTGTTTTCATACAAATATTTTTTTTGTAAGAGATTGAAAGATGAAACATGTTTTTTAAAAACTATGATTAAACGAAATACAATTTAAAAATGAATACAAAAAAAGTTAACAAAAACGAAAAAAATAAAAAAGTTAAAGTAAGCGTTTATTTTTACCTTTTCTCAGAACAATCGAATAGTGTTTAAAAAAAAATTCCGGAAACTAAAGCTTTTTGATTCAAGGTTCTATGAACCAAAAATTTCTTTAATAAAAAGACTTTAGTGGAGCTTCAATATATATAAGTTAGTTTTACTTAAAAGTTATACAGTTTATTGATTTTACAAAAAAATTAACTTTTACTCAACCAGTTTTATACCATATACAGAGTGAGAACAAAAAAAAAGTAAAGTAACGTAAAGTAAAGTAAAGTAAATTAAAGTAAAGTAAAGTATAGTAAAAAGTAAAGTAAAGCAAAGTAAAATATAGTAAAGTATAGACAAGAAAGCCGGACATATTTCGTACCACGGGTATTCTTCACTCCACGGGTCAAATATTATTGGTGGGTGTGTAGAATTTAAAAAAAATGATAAATCATTTCTTCAATAATACGTTTCTACATCAAGGAAGTTAATAATTTAAAGGGCAATAATAGTCGTCATTTTCAACACGCCTATCAAGAGCATCTGATTCGAGAAGCGAAGATTACCCATGGTCCAGTTTTTTTGTCTATACATACTTAATTTTACTTTACTTTTCTTCAATTCACTTTACTTTATTTTTCTTTGATTTACTTTACTTTTTTTAATCTAATAAATAAAAAAAAGGGGGAAAAAATTAATGAAAAAAAAGCGTTAGAAAAAAAAGTCTTACATTTTTTTTCACATATTCTTTCCCCAAAATACTTTTCGTATCATCGCTTATCTATGTTTAAATTTTCATTACGTTTGGATTAAAAAAGAGATAATTTCCAAGTCTTTTTTGTAAAAATTTGGGAAAAAATTGAGTCTTTCGAAAAATAACCTCTTTAAAGTACCATCTAGATTCTTAAATTAAAAAAAATAATAATAATAAACAAAAAGTAATTCAATTTTTTTTTCATATTTTCAAAATTTTCTTGCACCAAAATATTTTTCTACAGTACCATCTAGAGGCAACTTCGGTTTCAAAATGATGTACGTTGAAGCTTTTGGATAAGTATTTTATAAGAAAAAGTGTTCACAGAAAAAAATAATAAATAAATATCATTGTAAAATTCCTAGCTTCTTCACTTCACTTCAATCAGAATCTAATAGGTGTTTTGATGAAAATGAATCTGATGAAGTATTGAAAGGTAATCAGAAGATTAAATATGAAGTAATTCTTGCTATGAGTGTTTGAATAATCATGAATTTTCGTGAAAGAAAACTACTCAACTTTGAACTTCATTAAATTTTTGGTTTTACATAACTAACACATCCACTAAGTTCCACTCAAGGAGTGAAAAATATCCATAGCGCGAAGTATGTCCGTCTTTTTACAATTACATGTAATAAAATGATTCCCCTTTTTTTTATATAAAGTGAATGGGCAAAGTGTGGAGTACACCGTATAGGCAACTTTTAATTTTCTAATAGTTTTAGATTCTGAACGAAGTGAAAAAGCTAGTATTTTTACAATGATTTACAATTACAATTGAAATACAATTTTTTTTTTTCTATGAACATTTTTTCGAGTTGAAATACTGGTTTAAAAGTCTCAATCAGTTACTTTATGAAACTTAATTTGCCCCTAGTTAATGCTTTAAAGACATAATTTTTTGCATTTCTTAATACTTAAATTTTTTTTTTGGAAAAACTACCCAAAATTTGACAAAAAAGACTCGAAAACTATCATTTTTTGATCCAAATTTTATGAAAATTTAAACATAGATAAGATGATAAGAAGAGAAACATTTTGTCAAAAAAAAATTTTGGAAGTGTAAAAAAAAATTTTAGATATTTTTCCATCACTTTTCTTTTCTAATTAATTATTTTTACCTTTTCTTTATTTATTAGGTAAAAAAAAGTAAAGTAAAGTAATATTAAGTAAAATAAAGTAATGTAAAATAAAGTATAGACAAAAAAGTCGGACATAATTCGTACATCATGGATATTCTTCGCTCTTCGGGTCAGATTCTCTTGGTGGGTGTGTTGAAAATGACTGCTTTTATTGTTCTTTATATTATTAATTTCCTTCGTTAAAAATCTTCTTATTGAAGAAATGATTTATCAAATTTCAAAAATTTTGAAATTTTGAGTATATGACCCAAAGAGCGAAGAATATCTGTGGTACGAAGTATGTCCGTCTTTCTTGTCTATAATTGACTTTTTATGAATTATGTTATTGGACGGCAAAATGTATATACATTTATAAAAAATCATATTACTAATTTAAAACATAAAATCTGAATTCCAATAATTTTAATAGATTCGATAAAATTTGTTATCGTAAAAAGTAAGGTATGACACTTATGTTTTTTGCGTCGCATCTGTACTTACTCGTATTTTGTTATCTACAAGAAATATACGCGTAGTACCGAATAATGGAGCTGTTTGGGAATTTACCTACTCGTGAAACCTTTTTCGACGGAAGCCGTTTTGGAAAAAACAATACACTGAATGGGAGCCGTTTGGATTGCATTGCATAATACAATATTGAGAAATTACCATTTCAATGTTGCATTTAGTCTGGGTGACCATATTATATTGAAAATTATAAAACAGTGCATAAAAAAAGGGGCAGTTCGCAGTTCATTAATAACATTCTGAAAACATCACAAGAATATGCAGCATTTTAACTTACATAGTTTGAAATAAATGTGCATAGCTATTTCATTTTTTATTATATTAAAATTAAGTGACACAATTTATGGATGCGGTATAAGGACCGGGAATGATGTCTTTGTTGCATCTCAATATTTTCTCGGGCTAGCAGTTATTGTAAAAATATCCTGTAAATATTTTTTTTTACTTGGATAACCCTAGATATGCATAAAATTATGAAAAACAAATAGACATATTTTATTCTAATTAATTTCATTATAAAAAAGTTTTAGTTTTTTATAAACATTCAATATTCAAATTTTAGATGTTTCATTTATGTTCCTTAAGTTTACATATTACTTATTCGGCTAAATTTAATCAATATTTCTTGATAAATTACAATAAATTACAAAACACTGTATTTTTGTACAAAGGTTTGAAAATATGTAAATAAATGTTACTACTGTGTATAGTATTTGGAAAAAGTAAGGCCAAAAAGAAAGAAAAGAAAAAAAAAATAAAAACGGATAAAATATTCAATATTACAAATAATTCCCATTGATTAGATAAAAAATGGACTTAAATGTAATATTACAATATTAATATAATTAAATTTATAATTTTCAAAATACTCGGGAAATAATGTCATCGATTTGAAAAAACAGGACAAAAGGCCTCATGTAGAAATTTTCTCTGGACAACTGGACTGAGGGTTAAATTAAAAGACAATCCTGTATTCCTGTATAAAACATGACATATAGTCACCTAACATTAAGCTAAATTGCCGTTCAGGGGTTAAATACATTTTGCCGCTTTATATTTTATAATTATCAAAGAATTAAGAAGATCCTATGGGGTTTACTCTATACTTTTCCAAATCTTGATTCCAGGCAGCATAAAACAAAAAAATATTTCTTTTATTATATTCATAAAAATAACAATAAAGAAACAAATATGCTTGTACGATAAATTTAAAAATGTCATATAAATTATTCTGATAAGATAAATAATTACTTTTAGTAAAGATATTTATTGTATAATTGTCCCTCTTTTAAACAAAATAAATGAAGGCAACTTTTTTAGGTCAGTTTTATATAATTTTTTTTTGTCGGTATTTGGTTGTTTTTTTTAAGTTCTGGGGATAATCTTTGACAAATCATTTTATTTTAAAAAATCATCCTTTATGTTTGATAATATGAGAAGCGATGATATTTTTTTTGTTTATCAAGGTGGATCTGAGATAATGTTTGATTCGTTTCAACGCGGAAAATTATATTTCTCCACGTGCATGCATGAAATGAAGCCATACAACAAAATATCCGCATTGCAATTTCAACATTAAGGAATGTCGTCGACAGTGGTTTTAAAAGCTTAATGGAAAAAGATTTTTCCTCTGTTGAAAAAATCGAAAATTTCCTTAAATTACACCATTTTCCCTAGAAATTTACTAACTACATCTGTTACCCGTATGTCGCGATGTCACGTATTCTGTTTGTATCCATTGATTCCATTATTTGTAATATAAAACCAACATTTTATTGAAGTTCAGTGTATGGTAGTTTTATTTCGCGTGAATTCATAATTATTCGAACGATTATAGCAAGAAAATTTTCACATTTCATTATGTAATTGCCTTCTTATACTTCTTGGTCAGTTTATTTTTCATCGAAACACCATTGCAATTCATTTTTTTTTCACGAATTTTCCAAGAAAAAGAAAATTGATCCGAATACATTTATTTTTTTATGCTTGTTCTAAGAAAAAGTCGAATTCATCGTTAACGTTTTACTTTTTTTTTTTCGTTTCCTATATTTTTTAATGTTAAATAATGTTTTATCAATAAATGATATATATATATATATATATGTATAATACTATCTGTACAAAAATATATACTCTCTTAATTATATCGTCATACATCGGTGGCCCCGCGGCCCGGTCGTGGTATTCGTGGACCAAAATATGTACAGTCGAACTCGGTTATCTCGAACTTCTTTAACTCGAAATCGTCGATACCTCGAACTTTTTCTCCGGTCCCTAGAATTTCCTATTTAAACAATGCGAAAAAATCTTGTTTAACTCGAAGTTTTGAGTTTTATTGATATTATAAAATTATGATATTTCCCTTATGTACCCTATGTATAATGTATATACATATTTTAATATCGAAAATAAGGTCATTAGTGTTTTGATATAGAACGATTCACTACAAACGCTGCAAAAATCAAACAAAAATAAATACCTTTTTTAAATAATTTTCTAACTTTGCTTTTGTTTATACGTACATACATACATTTTTAAAATTACATTTACATAATTCATATATAAATACATGTTAAAACCCGAATGGACCCTCGAATTGCCTCCCGTTTTTTCCCCAAAAAGGTTACTCGAATTGCTTCTCGATTTAAAATTTACTATTTACTCGAATTGCCTCTCGTAAAATTAATTAATATTTATTATCGATATAACGATAAGCAATATTTTAATAATAAAAAATAATATTTCCCTTTTGATTCTCGTTACGCTACGCTCCTTAGTGCCGTCACTTCACTCTGTTCAATTTATATAATATATATCCCTTAACTTTCTGTGTAACGTGGTGACATTCGGTAATGAAACGCCAAAATCGACCAAGCCAGCGTAGGTTAGTTCACCGGGTATTCGCCAACGCCTCCGCTTCGCTCCGCAAATCAAAAATATAAATCTCGACTTGCTGTGCAACTTGGGGACATATTAAAGTGTGCTTATAATAGGAAGCGACCACTGTATTTGATATGTAACTTGAATAAATAATTCAATGAAAATTAATAAATTATAAATAAAATGAATAATAATGCAAAAAATATCGATGTTTGATCGAATGTGGGAGGCGATTCGAGTATGTATATGCATGAAAAACCCGGTGGAAATTTGAGTAGAAAAAGTGTACTACCCGGATTTGGGAGGTCGCCGAATACGTAGAAATATTTATTATTACATTTCTTTATTTACAACAAATACATAGAAATTAATAAACATATTTTGTATTGTTTTGAAATTTTTTAATTTGGATAACTTTTTTTCCGGTCCTTTCAACTTCGAGTTGACCAAGTTCGACTGTACATATATTATGAATTTAATTCACACGAAACGCGAATATATATATATATCGAAATAAAAATAAGTATTATAATATAATATGCATATTTTATGTTCGCTCCTTTGTCGGTGTCCGAAAATCGGTCGCCCCCCCCCTCGAATGCCATAAAAGCTTCGGGGCAATTACCTCTTCTCCATTCTTTTGTTCGGCCGTCAGACGCGGTCCACGCGACGCTGTGCGGCAAATCTCGCCGTATTAAAAACCGTAGTATTACACGCGTTACACGTTACAAATTTACAATGACGCGCACACGTACAAAACGATTCCCAACGTCAACGCTACAGATCATAACGCGGTAATAATAATAATAATAATAATAATAATAATAATAATAATAATACGGTAAAGGTTTGGTTGGGGGTTATACATAGTTGTCTCTGCATTGTCTTCGGCCGTTCACAACGACGAATCGAGATCCACCGCCGCCGTACCTGACGCATTCGTCACCCGGGCAGGTATACGTGTGTACCACGGACAGACCATCGCTGCTCACAACTAATATTAACATAATGTACGGCCGTCGTCGCCGCTCCTCCTCGCTTCCTCCGCGCGTTTCTCTATAATGTAATATTATAATATTATTACTATTATACGTCGTCACCGACCGAGCCAGGACACTGTGACTGTGATAATAATATAATAATATTGGGTATATAGCGGCGCGCGCGAAGGAGGTGGACCGCGCGCTCGGTTACACAACGCTCTTCGTCCTCGACGGTCGGCCACTACCACCGCCGCCGCCGCCGCCGCGGCCACCACCACCGACCATAATATCATATCACTGTACAGACATCGACTGCGCCGTGTGCCGAAGCAGCAGCAGTCACCGTCTGCGTACGACAATCTCAAGAAGTTTATTCCCGAGCGAGCAAAACGGTGTGGTAAACGCAATATTATTATTATTTTGTTTTGTATTCGGTAATATTCACACTTTCTCTGCGCACACGATCTATCTTCGCGCACCGAAATACCGCGACGATATTATTATATTTTATTCGCGTACCCACGGGGTTTTATTGTTCTTTCGACAATAAAATCAAATCATATTTTATGATTTAGTGTAAACAGGTACTTGGGTATTACTTAGAGTGACATTGATAAAACAACGCGATAATAATAATATCGATTCAAATTTTTATTTTTCTCACGGTTTCACTCTCGTCAATATTTATGTAACTCGCGTAATTAAAACGTAAATCAAATTTGTTCGAAAATCTATCGGTAGTTTAATTATTGTCTTTTTTTTGCAATCATTGTATATTATTTGGACGTTTGAATTGCACGTGTGATCGAAGCGGTCGAGAGTCCCCGAGAAGGCGATAAGGTCATTCGCTGACGTACACAGTCGCGCCGACGATGTTTGACCGCAAGAAGTCACAGCATAAAAATGCGGACGGTGTCACGACTGCCTCCTAGTGGACTACGATGACGGAATAATGTGTCCAGTATACAATGAACCGGATTCATCGTCGAAATAGTGGAAAAAATCCGTCCGGGATCTTTGCCGCGTAACGTATTTAAACAACTTTTGTTTGGAAACATGAAGCAGCAACACGCGTATTGTTCACGCAACAACTGCAGCTTAACGATGTCGGTGTTGGTTGTCGTCTTCGCTACTGTTTTCACGTTGTTCGCAAAAACGACAACGGCTCAAGGTACGTTGTAATATTGACATCAGATCACGTACATTTAAAAACCTATGTGAATTATTGAGCAATGACAATAATTGTACAATTAAAGCGTGTCCCCGTGGTCAGTTATTAGAAATCATAGTTATTCGAAAGTTTTAATAACGTTCAATGTATGGGTTCTAGCGTTTAAGTTTACGTTTGTTTTATTCCAGGAACGAATAGAAAAGGATATTTTATTGAAATTATTTAGTTACATTTAAACTATAAGTTGTCTCACTCTTAATTTTAACAAATCAATAATCATGATAATCAATTTTTAATAAAAAAAAACATTTTATGCAGGAACAATATTATCTTTTACATTGACTAAGGTATACCTACTTATATTGCTGAACTGATAATAGTGTTATTATTACATATTATGTCAAATGAAAATCAAAATACTTATCATTTCTTAGTCAACGTTATAATTCAAAAACCAAATACTAAGTACCTACAGTCAATATAATTAGTATGCTTCAAAAATGCAAATAAAGTCTCATTTGTTGGGTATAACGATTAATTATATTCATTAAAGCTAAACACGTTGTAGTAAAAGGTTCTAGTTGAGCATTTCATTGTTTGAAAACACTTTGAAAATACGACAACAAAAAAATAGCCTTAATGTTGTTTTAAATGTATCGTTGCAGTGTTGTTCTGTTTATCGGTGATTCGTAATTTGTTTACCTTATTATAATTGTAATCATAGGTACACCAATTCTGTTACTATACTTAAATAATACCTGTAAGTTTATGGATAGGTATCTATTACCCATTAGTAAAAAATATATGGAGTTTTACGTAGGTACATAATGTATATGCGATAAATTGTATAAAATATAAATATATATAAATAAAAAATGATTTTCAACTAATTATGAAATGGGCATCGCCCCATAGCAATATGTATCATGTATGCGGCGAGTGTCCTTGGTTCGTGACGGCAACGACTTTAAGAATATAACTACTACCACCAGGTTGCCAAGCCATCTAAAGCATATACATTCCTGTTTAATGTACAGGTATATAGCTGGGAGTATGTGTGTTACGACGTTGCCACGATTTTATATTGAATGCGATTTATATTACTTTTACTTTCACTTTGTTACGATGGCCGCCCTCGCACAGAATACCGACGGCATTGCACGATAGGTAATAACGGTGGAGGTGCCTCGCGAGGACGTGGACCATAATCCACGGTAATGGAATTTCAGTATTCAGGAAACAACAATAGCATATTTTAATACATTATTATGTATGCGCCTGTTAAAAATGTATCAAACGTGTATAATATGCTAAAAGTGTGGGTAGAATTGCATCGGGCAAACAAATTTAGATTTTACGAGTAACAAATCTATGAAATCCACTGCGCTTCATTTGTATCTTGATCGATAGTAAAATATGTTTTCTAGTTATTAGTTAGCGACGATTTACTTTTCATAGGCGTCTCTATTCGTGTATTTTCATTCTTCCAATGGTCGTACACGCACTTTCAGCGGTAAAGCTGAAAAAAAAATGTACAATCGGAAACCTTTATTAGTAATACAAAAAAATACATAAAATTCGCGTGTCTCTCGGATTGTCGCAAGCACTCGTAATCCTACCAGAAGGTACTAGAATACTATAGAATATTTTTCTCTGTTTTTACTCATTAATAAAAGTTATTGATTGTACTTTTGTTTTTGTCTTTTTTTTGAGTATTGCCGCGGAAAATGGTGTATTATTTTGGTTGGAAAGTGAATAGTATTATGGATATCGATCATCTGATTCCATAAATTTCCAATTATAATAATAATATACAGCTACCTACTCGATAATATAAATGAGAACGTAATTCTATGGACGATAAAAAAAAAAAATATTATTAATTAAATTTGTCGATTGAATCAAACAAAGGAAGGTGGTCGTATTTAGGTATAATTATATTCATATAATATTTTCATCACACCGCGCGAACAAATACTTTTCAAACAGTATGCCTATTAATTAAAATCATTAAAAATTAGCTTATATTGTATCGTGACAGCATGACCTTTAATGAATAATACGATTAAATATCAAAAAGCTCTCCCATAAAAGTACATTAATTTTATCCGTTATTATTATTTTATTTAGACCCGTACACTATATAATAAATGTAATATGGATCAATTGCGTAATTTGAACTGGAATGTTATTTTGCAATAATAAATTTACGGCGCGTGCTATACACACCCCCGCCATTTAATATTTATATAAAAAATAATACATATTTGACACAAATGCAGGAACACATACAAACGGCGGATAAATTGCATAATACATTGATGGACATATTTTGTCGTGACATATTACAAAAAAAGTATCAATACGGAGTGTTACGCCGACAATGACGATGTTAAAGAAAACAAACGTCGATAGCGGAAAACTCTAAAAATTATAAGAAAGAAAAAATATATTTCGTCATGCTGCAACTTACCTAACATAGACAAACTAAAGGTATAAACTAAACTGCCGGTCATTGGTAACGCGTTTTGGCATATTTTTCGTACAGCTGAAAAAAATAACATTATACATAATTAATCATGTCTGGCCACTAGACTTACTGTTCCGACTAATCAGACTTTGTACCTATGCTAAAGGATTACATATAAGTAGGGAACGGATTTATATGCAAATGCATATATGTATTGGAATATGATTTTTGAAATCTGATGACAATTATCCCCGATTTAGATCATTCTCATTAAAATAATACTTACTGTATTTTGAATATTTTGCATATTTCAACGTTTTTTACTTATTTTACATATTTTAATGCATATTTGTACTTTTATAGTGCATATTTTTATTTATAGCAATTATTTTGTTCTATCTCACATTTATATGTTTACAACCACATATCGATAAAATTATGACTGATCGCTACCATCAAAGATAAGATGACATACCCATATTATTATGATACCATATGAATATATATATTGACACAACTTTACATGTAAAAATAATACGCACGAACGCATGATGCTGACTGATCGGTTTCCAAGTTTTTGTGTGTAGTGATTTTTGATATAATTTTAATTCGTAACGTGCATATTTAAAAATAAATACAAATTTTGTAGCATATTATAGCATTTTTAAAAGAATATTTTTAGGATTTTTAGTGCATATTTAAAAATAAATGCATATTTAGGTGCATATTACAGCATTTTTAAAAGCATACTTTTAGGATTTTTAGTGTATATAAATCCGTTCCCTACATATAAGCAAACCACGAAAACTTAATATCCTTAAATTTACCGGTATTAATATTTTTAAATTTACAGAGTTTATATAATTATTAGTTTATATATTTAACGTATATTATATATATATAATTGACCAGAACAAAAAATATCATTAGTGATTACGCTTAATATTAGCGATACGTGTATTTGTTAAAAAATACAAAGGATTTTTGTGGATTAAGTTTTATTTAATTAAACGATTGTCCATTCATTGGCGGTTGATTATGATTTCACGCTATAATTACGAAAGGAAAATATATATTTTTTTATAAATATTTTTCACCTTTAATTTAACATAACTTTATGAGAGCTAAAAAAAAATGAAATTTATATACATATTAATTTTATCTTTCACCATTTCTCGTCATGTTCTAACGCGATCACAACAATGTATTGTATGATGGACATTTGAAAATTACTTTTCTAATCATTTTGTCAAAGACTATGACAAAATTGTTAGAAAAAGTAACTTATATACATATATATATACATATGAGTGGAATATAGGAAAGGCGCCTTACACTTACTACCTACCTATCACTTTGTAATCGATTTTATTGAAAATAATGTTTTTGACCGATGAATGCCATGCAAATTGATTACTGGCATAGCCATAAAATAGATTAAAAATTATGGGAAATAATGTAGATAGTTGTGTGATAGTCGTTAACTCTTGTCATTATAGTTAGTTTGAGTCAATATCCGCTTTATAAGGTTGTAATAAAGGTTATTGAAACAACCTCAATAGAAAATGTTGACAAGGTATCAGTCATTTTTTTTTTTTAGTTTGTGCAAAAATTTTGAATAGAATAAAATATTTGCGGTAATTAAGATTCAGTTGAATAGTATGGAGCTGTGAATAATTTGTTAAGAGGTATATGCTTTAATAATATACACTTTTATCTAAAGTAAATCAATAGTTTTATAATTTGTACGGGGTTATTTTAACGTTATTCTTTTTTATAGTTAAAAAAATTTGTTTTTTCTAATTCATCAATTTGTTTGAGAAAAATTAATTTAACATTATAAAAACCTTTATAAACCTCATATTATGGCGATAAAAATTGAATATCAGTGTTTTTAGGTCACAAATAATAATTTAATATTTTCATGTGGTTTACAAAGTCATATTTGTGACCCATCACGAGTCATGGCATAAGGTTTTTATTTATTGCCCACTTGCTAAAATCTATATTGGTATATGCATCGAGTTTCGTTACCTATTATTATTTTTATGAGTAAAAAAACGGTTCAGTCCTTAAAAATAATTACATGTTTGCCGTATAGGTAGATATCTACCTACCTTGCGAGGAGATTAAGAATGTCACGATCATTCTTTGTATGAAAAAAAACTTTGTTATTTTATAAAACAACTTACAATAAATATGAGTTTGATACCAGTTTCCACTATCCAGTAGTATTGTAATAGTTATGATACGATTTAAATAATATATAGTAATTATCTCTGGTGAATAATAGCCTTGAATATTAACAAAAAACTTGAACGTACACGTTGTGAAACTGTACTACTTCCTTTATGGAACTGTTAACACAATGCCCACCAACACGTTTAGGAACTTACTTTAATTTTTAATTTCCAGTGTCTATTGATTAATATTCATATTTAGGGCGTAAGGATTGTATAATTTAAGATTTAATATAGGTAATTCGATAGCATGCAAATGATAAAAATTATAAAAAAAAAATGTCAAAAACAAATGTTCTAAAATAAAAAATTAAATCGTTAAAAGTATTAATTGCCGTTATTTAGATTTAGCATTAAGGGTTTTTGTTTGCCGTTAATACCTGCAATCCTACAGAGTTGATATTATAATACAATAATCATAATAAACCAAGAAAAGAGGCAACAACAATTAATTCCGACTGTGACCATCCAGGCGTTTTAATTACACCGTGGTCGTAATTATTACAGTTGCTGATTTTTTTCTTCTTTTTTAATCGGCTTTGGGTGGTCTGGAATATTCTATCATGACATTAACCATAATATACCGCGAGTCAGCATGCGGTCATGCCATTTTGAAAATTGATTTAGATTCTTCATTCAATCAATACTTTTGTAATCAACGCAATGAACATCGATTATTATTACCGTTTTCGTGTTGTGCTTCTGTTGTTGTAATAAAATATTGTAACATGTCTCGAGGGGGATACTTTTATATTATGAAAGCACGTGCTGAAGATTTGCGTCTATTAAAAGTAAACGGTATTTTGTATTTGTAACAATAGGTTTTTGGTATTTAAAATCTATAACATAAAATATATTATACCGAACTGTTTTAACCGATATATGCGCATAAAGTATCATAGGTTACACCGCCGCATAGTCACACCGCATAGTTACACCGCCGTGGCTAAAAAATTGTTGGCGGTGTTGAAGTACATAACCTTCATCAATCAACATGCCTAGGACTTTCACTTAGTGCCTATATTATTATTATAAATTATTAATTATATGGGCCAACATAATTATTGTTATTTTTTGCTCGAATTTCATAATTCATATCGCAGATAAAACTAAATACACGAAAAAAAAAATATATATATAAAAATGAAACTCTATTAATATTAGTTACCTATGGCTGGTAATAACATTATAATTTAACTTGGGTTAACGATACTACGAGTATCTTGGAATTGCATGCACTTATTATAACATTATACTAATTCTGAAATGTATAATAAGAATGGATCATTAATGAAAATATTATTGACCAATTTAACGTTTTGTCCATATTTGATTCATTTGTTTTCAAGATATAATATTTTAAAGAGTGTAAAAAAATTACCATTCTCATTATTAATATTTTACATACAGTTAGAAAATAAATTTAAAAAAACTTGTTACGACTAGTACATAACAAATTTTTTTCAATATGTACCTATATTATTATTATTTGAATATTTTATTGCGATGTGACGCTTAATGAAAAAAAAAAAAATCCAATTTATCACACTGAATATAATTGTCAATAACTAACATTATAATATAGGTAGATATAGTTAAATGAAATGATTAGGTATAGTTATTAATTTATTTTTTTATTACATAGTCTTAATATTTTATTCGTGCATATTAAAATTTTTAACGATATATTACAGAGCTGTAATATATTTTGTAGTATAGTGTTATGCGATTATCTTATTTAAAACACATGCAAATTGTATTAGAATAATTTCGGGAATTAATCTGGTGGTTTGCGTGTTCAGCTTTCTACACATAAACGTGATTTAGCTTGTGAAATTCAGATCCGCTATCGTAGCACAGTTTTTAATGAAAACAAAATTAGTTAATAATCAGCGTAAAATTAACTTCAAGTAGTTTTCATTAACAAGACAACCCGCGATTGACATAATAAGTAAGCTGTATAACATTTTATGCAGATTTATAATCGTATTGATGTTTTATTTTGCATTACTTAAGATTGATGTAATAATAGCATAACTACCTATGTTATAAAATCCATTTCCAAACAATGTCCGTACGATTATATACATACAATTTTAAAAAGACTATTGTCGTTGTGGTAAGACTTGATGTGTACATTGTACCAGGCGCGGATTCAGAGGGGGGCTATGGGTGCTCGGGCACCCCCTGTTACATTAACCACACTACACAAAATTATATAAAATTATTAACTGACTAAAAAATATGATTTTTTTTAACGCAATCATTTGCCACACTTGGGTGAAATTGAAATGCAATAAAGTGTAGGTAGATAAATTTATTATAAAAAAGCTGTATATATTTCTCACCATGGGTTTTGTTCGATCATTAAGTGAGATTTATATGTGTATTAAATTTTAAAGAAACGATAAATCATTTTAAACTTTAAAGGAGTATTTGTCAA
>JAIPRM010002145.1:0-32231 GCA_025469315.1 Stegophylla sp. TES_Ste_2020 | reverse complement strand
AAGTATTTAATACAAAAAAAAGTATTTAAAATACCATTCAAAATACTTCATGCTGAAAGTATTTAAAAAGTTATTCAATACTTAAAAAAGTATTTGAATACTTTTACTCAAATACTTTACAGGACTGAATGTAGTTTAACTTTAATGTGTATAATATTAATTTAACTTTAGAAATGAATGACTAAAATCTATTCCAAATGTAACGACGGAGCAAGAAGCTTTACAATTTACTATTTATTTGCATTTTATGGAAGTACATTAATTGCTTGGATCATTATTTCTATACTTTACTTCTAATCTGACCGAATAAAAAATGGCTGGGCAAAGTGTATCCTCCTCGGATTTCTCATTGGGCAAATTGAAAATTAAATACAGTGCTAGCTTATATCAAATAGCATTCATATTTCTAAAAGATAATTAATAATTAGAAATAACATAGGGCAGACTGCATAAACTCTACAATCAGACCCAATTCACGATATTAAAATTTTTCTGAGAAAAATAGCAGAAATTATTTATCTAGATATTTTTAATTTGGGTGGTTAAAGAGTACCAAATATAGGGTAGGTAAAAAAAATCTGGTTGTCTTTATCACTTGGGGTGTGTCATAATAGTAAATCTAAAAAAATTGGATATACTTCACACCATGGGTATTATTCGCTCCTCAGGTGGGATTTACATGGTGTGTTAAATGTAAAAAAAAAAATTAAATCATTTTTTCAATAAAACGATTCTGAGTGTGGCTTTAGCTTATATAAAATAATTTTACTTAAAATTTATAAAGATTATTAATGGAAAAAAATTATTTTTTACTTCGCCACTTTTGTGTCTTACTATTAACTAAATGCATGAAAAAAAAAAAATGTATTATAAAAAAGTTTCCAATATTTTTTTCACATTTTCTTGCGTCATACTAATTCTCATATTATTGCCATTTACATTTAAATTTTCATAAAATATGAATTAAAAAAAAGATAGTTTCCGAGTCGTTTTTATCAAATGTTGGATAGTTTATCCTAAAATTTGTGGATTTCGAAAAATGACCTCTCAAAAGTACTATCTAGTGGTAAATTGTGATTTTAATCTCAAGTTGCTGATCGAAACTTTTGGACAAGTAAGAAAAAAGTTTAACAGAAAAAAATAAAAACAAAAATCGGGCATACTTCGCACCATGGGTATTCTTCGCTCCTTCAGTGGAATATTTTAGGTAGGTGTATTGCATTTTAAAGAATTGATAAAACATTTATTTTATAAAACGATTCTGAGTGGAGCTTCAGTTAATATGCCATAATAATAACTGTCGATTAGGTTAAATTTAATAAATGTTAAATATTATCAATATTAGATGATATATCTAATATTCTACTAGTTCTAATCTATACATGTGTTTTTCAAATAAATTTAAATGAAATAATGTTTTGAATCTATGTGCGGTATTTACTCTCGTACTTTTAAGAGATTTTGAATAAAGTTGTGAAATATATTAGTTTTAAAACGACGTTTTTTTTAATGAATAAATTATAAATAGTAAACATATTCGTTTTAAATTATGTGCTTAAGTATGTCTTTTAGGAATACTTTTACACTTAAATAGTTTAGTATAGTTGTTTTAAATAATCAAGTCTTTTCAATTTTCTCTTGACACTCTGAAATAAATTGCAGATTCTAATGAATAATTTTTAGTGGAAAAGTTTCATGATGTTCCATTTAGGATATTTTTACATGACTTATGAAAATTATTTCTGTCATAATTTTATCTAAAGGTGTGATTAAAAGTAAGATTGTGTCTTATTATTCAGTCATTCTTTTGTTCCGTCATGACTCATCTTTAAGTGTTTGTGATTAAACTTCTTTTGAACGTTTACCAATGCTAAATCACTGTGCTAGAAGAATTTTTTTTTTTGTTAGTGTTTTCATTTAAATTTTCTATGAAACCGATCGCCCACTATGTCCTTATCTGAACAAAGAAAATATACAGTAGAAAAAACGAACATTGCAATTGTATCCAGACTAAAAGTAACGAGTGTAGGTGTTACCCCGTTATATTTTATAGTAATGATCATTGAATATTGAGCGTGGGTATTATCTGTGCCATTTTTTCAGGCAGTGATCATCTTCTATTTATAATGTTAAACGTCCAACAGTGACTTCGAATAAAAAATTAAGTTTATATTTGATTCAATTAGCTACCAATAGGTTTTATTTAAAATTTCTGTTTATACAGTTTTAAAAAGTATTAGGGTAAATATATGCGAAGAGATAGGGTTGATTCAATTCAATGTTATTTGAAAAATTCAGTCGAAATTGTTAGGCACAGTAAGTGATAAAGATTAATTGAATAGTTCACACGGCTCTATGCGTGTATTTTTTTATTTATTCATCATCCGAGTACTGCAACGATTTTATATTTCTAATATAAAATGTGTGTGGAGCATACCCGACGTGAATAACCGTATAAAACCGACGCGTGCGCTTTTACACTTACGTTTTTTTTTTCTATACAATCACATGGTTAACTTTAGAAATAAATTTTAAATTACTATCTACATCACGTATTGTTTTTTTTTTTTCATTATTTTAGGTTAAAATTGTTAACAATAATGACGTATTGGTTTAACACGTTCTTGATAATAGAATTACTAGCCTTAGGGACAAGTTTTGAACCATCAATAGTAATCTAGGCCAAGTTTGTGTGTTTCTAAGAGGAATCGATGGATAAACTCGTCGAATCAATTTTATACCTATACCTACTGGAACCTTGTGTGCCATTACCCATAAAAGCAGACAGCAGGATTAGTAGTGCTTTTGTCTATGCGACGTATTATGTTCATCAAAATCTGAAAGAAAAGTAGTAGAAATTATTATCGATATAAAACGAGTATTGATGGTTGACAGAATCGGAAGTGCTTGTAAAATATAACATAAGGATGGCCTAATAAGCGTATTCTATAAAGTTCAATAAAAAAAATAACTAATATATTAATATTTAGGTAAGTAGTCGCGTATTTTGAGTTTTTCAAAAAGAGTGTGAAGGAGGTATGGATATTAGAAGGCTCTACTCTCAAACCAAAATTCAAATTTTAAAAATACATCAATTATTATATTAATTTGATAATTTCAACCAAAACATTTAAAACTGGCCTTTATATTTTATTATTTATTTGAAGAATTAAAAAATATATTTTTCTGAAAATGGTAATTGTTTAACATTTTACTTTTACTCATTACATGTTTTTTTGTATTTTAAATTCTGAGTGGACCGAAAAATCATCTTAAGGTTAAATCGTCAATATTTTCATAAAAATTAACTAATATTGCTGTCTTCAAAATTCTACAAAAATAATTAATTCAAAAGTTATAATTTGTAATTTTTTACTAAATCATTTCTGTTCAATAAAAAAATTAATAATTGTTATCTTTAATCTAATGAGTCATAAATGTATAAATATATAAAAAAAAACTGTCCGAAATTTTACAAAAATTCTATATATGACTTTTTTGTTACAGTGAATATATATATATATATATATATATGTGTGTGTGTATAATTAAATAAAAATATTAAACTGATCAGATCGTTTAGAATTAAATAAATACAAAAATGTATTAAATTCGGTATTTAATTTTTTTCAAACTTAATTAGGTATAATGATGTTAATTTTTTATTAGTACAATTTTAATTATTCTATGAATAACCTATACACATTTCATTAATTAATTTATATTCGGTCAGATAAAGAGTTAACTTAAATATATGTGATTCCTTACCATCCACACTGCAAACGTATAAGTAGTGATGTGCGTTACGCTTTCTGGAACAAGTTTCACTTAACAGAATATGTCTGTAGCATTGATTATAAATATTAGTTTTTTTTAATCATTATAGTAGTCACAAATAGTATAGAAAAATTATGAATCTTTAGTTTCAAAATTCATGAATTTGTTAAATTGGTTTTTAGTTAATAGTTCAAACCTACATTGTCGTTTAAAAATACTCGTATATTTTTTCAAGTTATCAAATTTTAGTGGCCATTAATATTGTAATACAAAATAGGACTCTGGATATAATTATAAATTGTTTAATACCTATAGGAAAAATTCGATTATATTTATTTTTTTGTTTTTTAGATTCTTAACAAAGTGAAGAAGCCAGTGTTTTTACAATGATGTTAATTTTTTTTATTTTTATTTTTCTGTATTCACTTTTTTGTATGGATGATCTACTTGTCCAAAAGTCTCAATCAGAAAACTTTTTGAAACTGGATTTGTCTCTTGTTGGTACTTTAGGGAAATAATTTTTTGATTTCTCAATTCTTCATTTTTTTTTTTTTTTTTGAAAAAACTACCTAACACTTGACAAAAAAAGTCGGAAACTATCATTTTTTGATCAAAACTTTATGAAAATTTAAACATAGATAGACAACAATATGAGAAATATTTTGGCGCAAGAAAATTTTGAAAATGTGGACATTTTACTAACATTTTTTTTTTCAATAATTTTTTTCCCTTTATTTAATTATTAGATAAAAAAAAAATAAAAAGTAAAGTATAGACAAGAAAATTGGATATTCTTCGCTCTTCGGGTCAGATACTATTGGTGAGTATGTTGAAAATGACGAATATTATTATTCTTTATATTATATTGACTTCCTTCGTTCAGAATCGTCTTATTGAAAAAATGATTTATCGTTTCTTTAAATTTCTACATCTTCACCAAGAGTATCTGACCCGAGGAGCAAAGAATATCCATCGTGCGAAGTATGTCCGGCTTTCTTGTCTATATACTTTACTTTACTTATGTTTTTAAATATTTTAAGTAACTATCGAATTAATATGAGTTAAAATAGTGTTAGTTATATATAATTTGTTGGTTTTTTTTAAAACTTACAATTGTAATAAAATTTGTTAAGCTGATGAAAACTAATAACTTATATCAGCAGCAGCACTTAGTGTATATTTAAATTCACACAGTGTTTTTAGAAATTTGTAGCGCAATTTATTTACACAATAGAATTTGAATGGTTCTGCCGAGTAAGGGCCTATGTCAGATTTTGTCAAAACTCAAATTTGATTGACTCTATGTATTATTATTCGTGATTACGCGAAATACGTAGTACGTAGTGATTACGTGAATATTAAGTTTTTTTTCTGTGTTCTGCACTTATTTAATAAACAACATATTATGCGTATATACATGCGTCTGCATGTACAAACATTTTTTTGATTTTTAAATTTTTCTGTGGAATAAAATAAAATAAAAAATGAAGGAATGAAAAAAGGCCAATAAAATATCTTTTTTAATTAACTTATCGTTAACGTTATACACATCATATTCATTAAGCTAAGAAGAACTGTTCATAATTAATTTTTATCGGTAAAAATATGTTTGAAACGTCACACTTATTAGAAATAACGACATAGCTAGTGAAACATTTTTCTTTCGACTATTCTACCATCACAATTTGCACAATAATTAATTAATCTCTACTGACATTATATTTTAATCCTTCCATCCCCGTGAAAACGATGATTCTTACTTGAGAGGCTATGCAACCATTACTGTGTGCTTTACCACATTTTGAATGACATGCATTTTTTTTTAATTAAAAAAAAAAAAAAAAAAATGGGTGACCTAATGCATTTTAATTTTTAGGTGATTGACCTTAATGAAATAACTCAATTAAACGATTCGAGGAGGGGCTTGATACGATACTTGTAAAAATAAATATAATTCTATATAGTTTTGGTGAATTGTAATAATTATTTATTATACTGTTACCTAAGTATTTGTACTCGGGTATACTGATGAGTTTATTGTTGACAAAATATTTAATAATATGAGTAGAATAAAATTACAGTAAAATTCCAAATAGAATACGAAATTTTTTTTTTTTTTTCGTCTTCTTCTGATAGTGTTTTTACACTATCGATAATAATAATATGAGCCCACCTCCAAAGTCGTCGTTTACATACGTTTACGAATATGGGTTTTTAAAATGTTTCAATAAAAGAGAAGGAATTTCGTTTTTATTCGAAATGGATTTAGGTGTTTGTTTTTTTCCCCGATATCCAGTTGACACCGCCGCCGCCGACACGAGTGTTTTCACTTTGATCGCTCTCCGCAGCAAAACTCGTTTGGGTAATACGTATGTGTGGCGGCCACAAGTTTTACTACTGAACAACGGTGAGACGTGACAAAACGTTCATATAGGTTAACGATTTAGTATTCTTAATAATAATTTATCCGTGGTCTTTCATAACGAATAAACGAATAATTGATAAAATAATTGTCTAAGTAAAATATGTGCTTTTTTAATATTAATCGCTGACGAACAAACAAATTATCGTTTTGCGTTGGACTTGCAACCGTATGAAAAATTCAATACATTTTTTGGGTTATACTATTATTAGGTTATAATATAATAATATATTATATTATATTAAATGCGTGGAGGGGGCGCCCAGATCGTTGACTCTTTTGGGGGCATGCAAATTGTATAGATAATATACACGTGTGTGTGTGTGTGTGTGTGTATATGTTGTTATCATGCGTCATTGTGTATGAAAATCGGGTAAAATGTATTGTTTGACCAGTGGTGACAAAAGAGTCGGCGTGCACAATGTCCGTGAAGGCCGAATATAAAATGCGGACGTGCGACGTAGGTACTGATCGAGAACGGTGAGAGGAATTTGGAGGGAGACGGGGGGGGTGGGGTGAGGGGAAATGATAGGAGAAATTAGTGGCGGATGAGAAATGAAAACTAAAAATGAGCACGCGGCATCGGTAAACCATAAGCGTACGCGATAATGATAATCGAATAATTCATCATTACAAACCATTTTTATTTGTCATACAATATTTCAATCTCATAGTCATACGACTATGTAAATCTATAAAATATAAGATCATTTAATTTGTACAGTTCTAAGATTTAAGTTAGTGGAAGTGATAATTATCGTTAATATTATGTTACTTTTTTATTAGTTTTTAAAAATTTGTCTTCTTAAGAAAATCAAAATCCGTGGACAATGAAATAATGAAATCTTTTTTTTAAACATTTGCAGTTCGATGGATTGTTTCTGGATAGTGTCTACGAGACAATCGTTTTGATCAAAATACCATTCATTAACACTAAATCTAGAGAGCCTATAACAATGATTTTGTATAGGTTCTTCAATCCATTCCATTGTTATCGTGTATATGAATATTCTCGATGGTTTCTTAGTATACACTTTTAACACAGTCACGAACAATTTATCGTACATATGTGTGATTTTTAATTAAAAACATATCTGAAATAAACGAATAAAGTAAACAAATTAAATTCTCACTCCTTGTTTAATAAGTCACAATAGCATTAGGTATGATAACAATATTAGTGTACTTAAGTTTTTTCTTTCAAAACGATATTTGCACATTATATGTTTTTATTGTAAACATGGCACGGTTAGGGTAAACGTAAACAAAGCTTAGTTGTTTAAATTCTTTGTATCAGTTTGTGTTTATTAGAATATATTATTTAATTAAATGTTAATTATTTGGTTGGCCTTAATAACAACATAATATTCTATAGTGTATAGTAATTTATTTATTTAAACGGGACGAGCCCAATGTACATAATAGTAATAATAGTTGATCGGTAATAACATAAAGTAAGTAATTATTGTTATAAGTATAGTGTTGATAATTTTATTTTCTGACGTCTAATGACGTTTTTAAGAGACTTTATATTTTAGTTAACAATATAATGTTAAAAGTGACCTATATTTCGTTATTTTGATATTAGCATAAATCAAACAATAATAGTTATTTGTAGTTTGTATTCAGTTACAAAAATAAAGGTAGCTAGGTAATAATAATTAATTTAACAAATTTTATAAAAGATAATTTTATAACTAGAACATATTATTATATTATTATTATTATAAGAAAACATACCTCTCACCACGGGTACTCTTCGCTACAATGGTCAGATACTCTTGGTGTGTATGTAGAATTTTTAAAAAAAAATAAATTATTTCTTCAATAATGCGATTTTGAATGAAGGAAGTAAATAATATAAAGAACAATAATAGTCGTCATTTTCAACACACCCACCAAGAGTAGCTGACCCAAGGAGCGAAGAATACTCGTGGTGCGAAGTATGTCTGGCTTTCTTATCTATACTTTACTTAACTTTGCTTTATTTTACTTTTTTTATCTCATAAATAAAGAAAAGAAAAAAAAATATTGAGAAAAAAAGTTGTTGGCGAAAAATGTCCAATTTTTTTTAATCACATTTTCAAAATTTACTAGATCCTAAATATTTCTTATATTATTGTATATCTATGTTTAAATTTTCATACAGTTTGAATTCAAAAAATAAATAGTTTCTGAGTTTTTTTTTTGTCAATTTTTGTGTAGTTTTTTCCAAATTTTTAGAAAACACTTGAGAATTTCGAAAAATGACCTATCTAAAGAATTATGCAGAAGTAAATCTGGTTCAAAAAGTTGCTGGTTTAAGACTTCTGGACAAAAATTTTTACACGAATAAGTGTCAACGGAAAAAATATTTCAAAAAATATCCAAATTTTTATTCTTACATTTTCAAAAAATTATTTTGTGTCTAAATATTTTTTATATTATTATCTATCTATGTTAAATTTTTTATAAAGTTTGGATAAAAAAATAATGGTTTCCGTGTCTTTTTTGTCAAATTTTGGGTAGTCCCTGTCCCCCCAAAAAAAGAAGTCGAGAAATTGGAAAAATGACTTCTCTGAAGTAGTTTCTAGAGCAAATTTGGTTTCAAAAAGTGGTTGGTCGAGACTTTTGGACAAGAATTTCTACGCAAAAGAGTGTTTACAGTAAAAAAATAAAAATTCATAATAAAAACACTAGCTTTTTCGCTTTGCTCAGAATCTAAAATTCTTGTTTTTATTTTCTACGAAGGTTTCTACGAATATTGGAATACGAATAATTTCTTATGAAATATTGACCTATTTTCGCTCGAACCATATATCACTACTCTATTGTATAAATGGTTTTCCCAAAATGATATAAACCTACCCCACTAATATCTCATCCGATCTTGCCAAGAATCTCTTCTAAAATTCACGCCTTATTTTGGGAAATTATGTTCGGCTTTTATATAAAATATAATTATAATAAATTTTGTATTCATGACGTTATAATTCATGAACAATATCACTGTACTGAGACAAAGTAAAATCGTAAGTATCAGCATGGTTATATTTTTGTTGTTTATTATATATGTGTTACGCAATCTGCAAATAATTATTATTTTATAATAAACACAAGTGATAGTTTGTTTCAAGGGAATACAAGGCTTGATTATAGAAACTTATGAAACCATCATATGATGAAACTTCACTAGGGTAAACATTTAAGTAGGACTTTGAAGTAAACATTTAAATAAGACACTGAAGTTAATATATATATATATATATATATATATTATTTATTTTATAAATGTATTATAAAACAAAAATAGTTGAGAAATACCAGAGAGGATAGAGAGCATATTTTAATTTCTTTGAATAAAAGCTATTAAAATTAATTTACTCATTGGTTCTAGTGTTCCTAAAATTTATTCGAATAATTAAAACTTTAATCGTAAATTAGTTTTATTATTTAAGTAGAAAAATTTTTTATTCTGATTATACAAATCGGTTTTATAACAAAATATATTGTTATTTTATTCTTTATTCACAGTTCAACCTATCCTCTAATAAAAACAATTTTAAAATACGTACGTTCAAAAAATAAATCGATACTTTCTTGTTCCAATCATTTTCCTATAGTCGATAAGTCGATACCGATGAACGAAAAAATTGAAAATAAAAACACGTTTTGTCTACACCAGAGGTTCTCAAACTTTTCAGGCCAAGCCCCCCACTTTGGTCAACCCCAGACGTGGGCCCCCCTCATAAAAATAATTTTAATAAGTAATGTTTAGAGTACCAAAAATGTAAAAACAAACAACAAATATAGATTGATATTTATATTCACATTAAAAATTTATTATAAAAGGTTTTAATGAATCAGTCACTTTTAATGTGATAGGCGGGCTTGTTTTTTTTTTTTTCATTACAAATGTTGGTGGAACGAGGAGAAATTCCTGTACACTATATAGGACGCGATTATTATTACGCAAATTTTACAAATATTTTTCTGTCTTACCAATACAATGTTGATTTTTAAAATTTTCTCACGCCCCCTTGTAAAGCTTTTGCGGCCCTCCGGAGGGTCACGCCCCACACTTTGAGAACCTCTGGTCTACACTGTATATTCGCACGTTCTATACATTAAAAATTATTTTATAGAATATTTTCCAAGTCATCGTGGATAAGTAACTGTTTGAAAATTGAGCGTTTAAGTAAAAATTAATAATAATTGTATCACAGAAACCGGCGGATTACATAAGAAATGATGAGTTTAGAAGTTACCGAAAACGGAATACGTACCTATATTACGGTATATTATTTGTTTGCAATAGTGTAATCGGTGGTTCCGGGGACATGGTCCGTCCTTGTGCCACAACTATCGTGTCTCATTATAATCAAACACCGTATAATGACAAATTATAGTAATAATTGACCCCTCCGTAAGTACGACCTCCATTCGCCGCGGGGGGACTCTATGAATGGGTGAGATTCGATGTACAAAATCGAAGATTCTGAGATCAAAGTTCGGCGTTTTCAATACGTTGCTCAACGTGTATGTTTTCTACTGTCATAAGAAGAAATAAACCACGCTCACGTGTGTCTATAATATTATTATGAAACTAGCAATTTTTTTATTTTTAGATTCTGAACGAAGTGTTTTTACAATGATGTTTATTTTATTTTCTCTGTGTATAACTTTTATATATTTGATATTTTTCTAACATTTTAGATTCTGAACAAAGTGAAGAAGCTAGTGTTTTTACAATGATGTTTATTATTATTTTTTTTCTTTTTTTTCTGTTAACACTTTTTCGTATAGAATTACTTGTCCAAAAGTTTCGATCAATAACTTTTTGAAACCGGATTCGCCTCTAGATTGTACTTTACAGAGATCATTTTTTGAATTTCTCAATTCTTCAATTTTTTTTTTGGAAAAAACTACCCAAAATTTGACAAAGACGACTCGGAAACCATCATTTTTTGATCCAAATTTTATGAAAATTTAAACATAGATAGAAAATCCTATAAAAAAGATTTTGGCACAAGAAAATTTTGAAAATGTGAAAAAAATTTTTGGACATTTTTCGAAAAATTTTTTTTTTCTTATATTATTAATTTCCTTTGTTCAGAATCGTTTTATTGAAGAAATGATTTATCGTTTCTTTAAAATTAAATACACACCCGTCAAGAGAATGCCACCCGTCGTCCGGCAAGTATGTCCGGCTTTTTTTTATTTATTTATTTTTTTTTTTTTAGTAACGAGTAATTTTCATTATAATATCAGCTGTGTCCTTTACAAAATTATAACCGATCGCGTGTACACACCCAAAGACGCGCGAATTCTTCTTGTTTTTTACCCGCGAATGAGCCGAATTCGTTTCTACAGAAATTGTCAAGATTCGCGGGTTGTTACACGCATATTCCCCATTGTTCTCATACTACCGGGTATATTACAATGTAAAAGGATGTGCGGCCAATACCGTTCGGAAGAGGATCGGCTCTATTGTGGTATAATATAATATTATATTATTATAATGTAGATAAAAAGGTTTTTGAAAAAAAAAAAAAAAATCAAACCTCGTAATAATAATAATTGGTTGACCTCAAATAACCCATTTGTGTTCATTAAACCCATCCCGTTTGTTCGCGTCTCTTGTTTGGATTGTGAATAACAACTGGCTGGGCGGTACCATATTATAGTGTCACGTGTAGTGTCAACAATGTTTTTTACAAATTAAATATTTTGGTATAACGACAAAATTTGATTCAAGGTGCTAAGATATAGTGTTAATATTGAAAATATTAAAAATTACGCAATACATCAAATTTTAATTTTAATTTATAATGTTTGTATTGTCGTTTGGTCGTTGTGTCGCGTGTACATATTTTTACTAAAAAATTGATGTGTAAATTATCACTTTCAGCTGTAGTTCTAATTGGTTATCTGTATGAAAAGAAAGAAATCGTATAATCAAAAATACTTGATATTAAATGTCAAAATATTATGTTTTGCAGTATGTTTTGTTTATAAAACAATCAATTCAAATTAAACTTAGGCGTATGATTATTTGATTATACCTAAAATCACCAATTCTGAACCTTTATTTTAATTTCTGTATCGAGTTCGGTTGATAAGACTGAAATCATATTATAAACGTTGTAAAAAAAGTAAAGTGAAAAAAGTAAAAGTTTTTGCATTAGATAATAAAAAAAATCGTAAAAGTAATAACAAAACACGATGATTTTAAAAACAGACTAGATTTAGGTTAAACTAATTAGAAAAATACGCTAAAGTTATTGCGGTGAATATTTTTATTAGATGCGTTTATTTTGACGTATTGACAATATTAATATACTTCGTTGTATTTGTCGTGGTTTAGTTTAAAACGACATATCTGTTTGATATTTGAATCACATTAAATATAATAATTAGTTACAGGGCTATTTTAGAAGACATATTTAATAAATTTTTTAATCGATTGTGTGGTCATGAATAATTGACTTAGGTACGCGTGACAATATCCAGTCTTTCATTTCTACATTCATATAGAGTGTATGTGACAAGACTAATACATATTTTGCTTTCATGTATCGTATTTAGGTTTAAGTAGTTGTATACGAACTTCACGGCGGTGGCTTTCCAATTTAAAGAGTTCTACATTAGAAAAAGTTAAAAGTTAATTGTTTTGTATGTATCGTAGGATTAATTTTTCGTATATTAAAATATATGATAGTAATTAATACTGTTTAACGGTGGCGTATTACTATATAACTCTATACCTATATATATAAATGTATATAAATGTTATGGCAGCGGAATTTTCATTAGTAGAATAATTTTATAAATTGAAGCTGCAAATATTTGTTATTAAAGACTCGAGCGGTGAAGATTTTTTTATAAAAGTGCTTATTAAAAGAAAAAAAAAAGCCTGATATAATTCGCATCATGGGAAGGATACTATCATTGATTATAAATAGTTATAACATCTATTATAACATATACACCCACCAAGAGTATCTAACCCGAGAGTGAAGAATATCTGAGGTGCGAAGTATGTCCGGCTTTCTTGTCTATACTTTACTTTTTTTATTTAATAAATAAAGGAAAAAAGTGAAACGAGAAAAAAAATAAATTAGAAAAATATCCAAAATTTTTTTTCATATTTTTAAAGTTTTTTTGCGCCAAAATGTTTCTCATATAATTGTCTATGTTTAAATTTTTATGAAGTTTGGATAAAAAAAATTATGATTTCTGAGTCTTTTTTTGTTAAATTTTAGGTAGTTTTAAAAATATTTATGAATTCAGAAATTCAAAAAATGACCAACTAGAGGAAAATTGGATGAGTATTTTTATACGAAAAAGTGTTCACAGACAAAAAAATAAAAAATAAACATCATTTTAAAAACACTAGTTTCTTCACTTCGTTCAGAATCTAAAATTCACGCGGTTTCTATTGAAAGAGTCATTAGTACATTTATGTAAAAATAATCAGTTTCATCAAAAATTCTTTAAACACGTTCAACACGGGCTCAAGAAACTTTTGTGGATCTCTTAGTTGGAAGAAAAAAGTTTTGAACGTATTAGTAATTTTATTCGATAAAAAATGAGATATTTCCAATATTTTATTGCCTATATACTTTAGGAGGCTAAACTGAGCCTAAAATAGGCCAACATTTTTTTTGATACGATCAATAAAGTCAGTGTTACATTATTTGGAGTTATTTCGTAATCTAATCTAACCATAATGGGTATAATTTAATTTTTTAGCACAACTAATTTTGGAGTTATGACTAAATATCGTTAAAAGATTTTGCAAACACCACGTAGTATTCGGAATATTTTACTCTTTTTACTCAGATATACGGTGTTTTTACCTATTATTGTATGTTTGGAAAAATTAATCGAAATTTTGAAATATTATTTTTATTTATATCCTTTGTAGTTAAACAAAAATTATGGAGTACTTAAGAATATTTTCGCAAAGAATGAAAAAAAAAAAAAAATCGTGAAATAGTATAAAACCAAAAAAAATTCAAACAAAGGATTTATGGACCTTCTATTTCGCCCCCAGTTATTCCTTATTAAGAATTGTATTCATAATATTTCTAGTTGTGCCTATATATATATATATATGACGAATATGACTTAAAAAATAAATGAGACTTGATTCACTGTCTTTTTATGCGGTCAATAGTCTTAATTTAA
This sequence comes from Stegophylla sp. TES_Ste_2020, assembly GCA_025469315.1. NCBI lineage: Eukaryota > Metazoa > Arthropoda > Insecta > Hemiptera > Aphididae > Stegophylla > Stegophylla sp. TES_Ste_2020. The sequence continues at coordinate 17,860 of JAIPRM010002145.1, read as the reverse complement.
TATTCAATATTTTTATGAACAGTATAATTAAATATAAACACAAATATAATATGCATCCATATGAAATTATAATTATGCTTGTTGATAATTGTAATGACTACAGAAAGTTTCTACATTATTTTGAAAATTTGTCAATTGGATCATGAACCTTGGTTTTTTTTTTAAAAAAAACTGCCTATGTCATTTATGATGTGTAGAACAGTAACGTCTTACAATGCATTTTTACAAGACAATTTTTAAATGAGGAAAAAACTAGGATTCACTTTCTATTCGTAAGTTTTGCAGGTTAATTTTCCGACCACAAGGTCTGTGAATTGCATATTGTGTGTATCAACCCGTTAACCGTTTGCCATAATATAGTGATTATTGTAACAAAAAAATATGATATCATCACGAATTCGAGGTCGTTTATCTAGAATCATATTGCGTGTGCACGCATTGTGACTGTGTAAAATAACGTTTGCGTCTTAGATTTTTCCAGTATTTTATAATATATGTTTAAGGAGAAAATTTTATACATTTTTTCCGCCATATTGGCCAAAACCAAATTTAATTTAATGTTATGATAAAGACAAAAAGAAAACCTGTATATATAACTTTATATACAACAACTCTGTGTCCTGTTGTTCTGACAAACTTCTCTCAGGATGCTTTTTGTCCCGTAATTTCAAGTCTGTCCCATATTAATCCTGTTTTTTGACTTACTGTTGATTTAAATTTTTTGAAATTAAATTATTGAATAAAATAATGTAAGAATCTAGTAATCTTGTGGATACCATTTGATCAATTATTATAATCGTAAAATGAATCAACAAGTTTTTTTTTAGAAAGTAAAGTATACAATGTACATGAATAAATGATTTGAAGAAATTTTTATAAAAGTATCAATTTAGTTTAATTATGTTATTTTATGTTTTACAAAATAATATTTTTATGTGATTTATTATACTTTTTCACAATTAAAAAACATAAAAAAAAAATTATTTATAAATATGTGTGTGTGTGTGTGTGTGTGTGTGTGTGTATTAAATACTTATTTATTTAAAAATATTATGAAAATTATTTTTGTCCTGTATTTTATTTTCTTTAATATGTTCACCCTAAGCTAACCTCAAAGATGATTTTCCCTTAGTGTTTTGAACTCATGCCAACAATTTGTCGTCCCGGAGGTAAAAAGAGACGAAGGACGGAACTTCCACTGCCATTATGTTACCGGCGCGGCGTTGTAAAACATTGAGTTTGAGTTTGATACACGGTCTTATATTATTTTCCTCGTTGCTAAGAGAGAGAGAGAGAAAGAGAGAGAGAGAAAGAGAGAGAGAGAAAGAGAGAGAGAGAGAGAGAGGTTTCGTCAAAAGTTAATATTGCCCTGGAAATTCATTGAACTACTACTATAATAGTGAACTTAATAGTTGCACTAACGATTCTAATTCCGGCGTCGTCGTGGGTAGGAGGAAATGATGATCATTAGTCTGTTCTCGAAACTGGAGTATGGCGACTGCGTTGTGGAACGAAATTAACGGATGAAGAATCCAATAATGAGTGGCTGGCTGCGTTTTGCTAGCAAATCGACGTGAAACGGAGATTGTTTGCATTCGATTTACATCGCTGTGACCTACGCAAAATGAAACATCGCTTTACTCACGTTCATTTTTTCCCCCCATTACATATTATGTTTCTTTTCCGTTACAAAAAGCTTAGTGGTGCCTACCTGTTGTCGTATCTGTTATAGTCCGCGAGATCGTCTGTTGCGCATTAATTTGTAGTTTTCGTTTCCAAACGCCTGACCAAACACATAATACGTGCCCAACGTGCTCGATGTGACCCGTGAAATCGATTTTCTCTCTAATGTAAACTGACATTAGACATGACGACGTGATGGGTGTGCTCGCGTGTGTGAACGTTTGATAAGATATTTAATACATTTGTAGGTATATGGGTTTTTTTTTTTTTTTTTTTTGATATAAGAACATGTAAAATTTGTTACCTATTCAATTCCTGTGGACTTTTTGATGAAAAAAAACTGAGAGATTCTATATTTTCGTTGTGTAGTTTAGTTATCGGTTCATAAAACACACGCATATCATTAAAAAAAAAACCAATATGTCTTAGGTTTTTTACAATAATTACATACGTATATTATAGTAAGATCATAAATGAAAAATTCAATTATTTAATTGTTGTTGCCTTAATAATCTGTATAAATAATAAAATAACTGACGGTTTGATTAGAAATTATCTAAATGTACATTGACGGTGTCGACAAAAATTTTATTACTGATTGTTTGATATTACTAATGTCTGTGATTATTCATTAATCATATACTTTTCACTTGGTTCGTCATGACTCATGACGTATTGTCACACCAAATATCATTAAGTCATTAAATCAGAAAGATATTTTAGTAAATATAATATATATTATTTATATATAAATACTTAAATGTGAAATAAAATATCTCAATTATTGAATTAAATGATCACTTTAATCATATTCAATTAACGATAAATAAACCAATTTTCCAAATAAAAGAATTAATTTATGTTTCATTATCGTAATAATTAGAATATAATGGATTTACATGAAATTTTATATGAACAAATAGCGTAGGTAATATAGAGTAAATAATTACTATTCTATCATTTTTATTGTTACTGCCACATATTTTGAATTAAACACAAAAAACTATGAAATCACCCCTTTTGCTTAAGAAAAAGAAGAAGAAGTGATAATGATTACGAGTAGGACAATATTGTTTTATGTAATATTATTCTTGAATTTAAAATAAAAATAAATTGTTCTAGATGTTTCATGTGACTATAAATCATTGCATCTTACTTGTTGTTGTCAAAAACTTTTAATTATTTATGTGTATCATCTGACAGTTTGTTTTGATGTTTGAAAACTGTTTTTATCTCTTTTATTGATTGAAAAATCTTAGAATGCTTAATGTTATACAACAAAATTGAAGCTGGTTTTATGGTATGAATATTTTAAATTGTATTCAATAAGCCTAAAATAGATTGGTCGTAGAAAATTGTCGGTATTAATATTGTGGTCAATACAAAGTTAAAAATGTACAGGTCATAAACACATTCGGATGAAAATATGTTCAAATGAAATATGTACGTGCATGAAAATCGTTAAATAGAAATGAAAGTTTGAAAACATGAATGGTCGTAATTATGAATTCGTTCTTTTGCCAAGAATCGCTTTTGAGAGTAGTAATATATTGAGATCAAACGTTTAAATTTTAAGTCACATTGGATATTTACCTATATTATATAATTTAAACTTTAGGTTAGGTATTACAATTATTAAGTTTTGAATGCAATACATGTACATTTTATATTAAGATAAATTCGTTTTGTAATATAAAATGTATTTTGAAACAGGGAATATATTGCTTTCCTTAGTCTCCAAATATTTCTTTTTGGTACTATTTATTATTAGTAATTAGAAATATAATATATATTAGGAATTTAAAGAATTTTCAAGAAACGTTTAAAACTTGTTACAATGCTGTCTCAGAAAAAATCGACTCACATTAACTTAACTATTTTGTAAATAAAAAACACAGAGACAACTACTTTGACAGTTTTTATAAATTGATCTTTTTGATCATAAAACGTACTTTCGGATCTTTAAGCTTAATTCTGTATTTATGACGCGTGAAAATTTTACTGTCAAACTCATATACGCGTATAACAAATATAGGTATATTTAAAAAAAATGTGTACCTTATAAGGTAAGTACACTAAACGCTATGCAAAAAGTGACACAAATTCGCTTTGTCGACGTATTATAAATCATATCGGTGTTATTTAACAGGAAACAAAGTGAAAGCACCATTAAGTTTTATGCTCCTTGTATTTCGTTAGCATGTACAATATACTCGTATTTTAGAAAACTCCCTTTTCCACTTAGTAAATAAATTTCTAACACTATCGCCTTGGGAATCGACCTCACAACAATCAGAGGCCTATCATGAACACAAGCGTGTATGCATTAGACCCGATCTGACCTATCCTATAAATTGTGTTGTTATCATTTATCGGATGTGTAGGGTGTCCCGCGATGATTTACCCATTGCGATATCTCTTGTGTGATAAAATGAAGATAATAAAATTCTGTTTTTTATAACACTCTCACTGGGACAAGGACTTAACGTTATCGAGAGCTTACCGCGTACGTTTTTTTAATAATGTTCTGTTTTTTTTTTTTTTTTTTTTTATCTCTAAATCACCTACCACATACACACACGGGATATCAAATCCTATTTAAAAAATTACTCATCGACCGGCACGAACACTATATAATATCCACTTTATAATCTGATTACCGAAAAAATATATATATCAAACTGGTCCCGTCGAGAGTATTTCTTCACATAATAAACTTGGTTGTCGTACGAGCGGTTACCGGTGTAATACAATGTATATTTATATACATTATTTTACGTGTTATTAAAACTCTGCGACTTCTAATTTCTAATTTAAGAGGACAAGGATATGATCGGTGTACTTGTGTACTTAGGGTTGCAAAACAAATAAATGTAAGTGTAGAAAATCAGACAGACTATGCTTCTAAATCTTGTGTAAATAAATAGGTATCTAATAATAAAATTATAATTTATACTAAAATTAAAATAATAATATTGGTAATTTTATTTATTATTTTTTTTATCAAAACATTTGTAATATAATAAGATTTAGAAATTTAATTTATTAGATAATATTATATAACATAATGATGTTAGTTATTTTTTTTTTTCATTCCATCAATATAATAAATAATATAATAAATCTATATAATTGAATTAAATATTTATTAGAAAAATTACATAATATAATGTTCTTGGTTCACATTGCCCGGGCAATGTGTACATTGCCCGTAACATGTACATAAAGAGCAACAAGTAGTGCCTATCATCGCATTTTTTTTCTTCCCACACGTTTGCCACCGCTGTTTTGTATCGGAAAACCGACTCAGACGCACGCCACGTGCGTGCGAGAGTGTCATTTTTGCCGTGAATGAATTTTGTAAATTATTAAGCGATCGACGCATGTGATTTTCTCACGACTGTTTGCACACCGCCGCGCATCACACAAACACTGTCCTCGTTTGTATTGAAAGGTTTACGCAATAATCGGCGCCACTGCGTCTCCAGACGAAACCGCCGCCGCACGTGAATTCACATTCTTCCTCCGACGACGACCAGACGATTCGTAATTATATTATGAATAAAGTGACACAGACAGACATAATAAATATTATTTTATATTACAAAATAATAATAATAATAATAACAACAACAACGAGTAGGTACCTAACAATAGTTTATTATTGTAAGCGGTCAGATAGTCATCGCCGCCGCCGTCGCGTCGTGAGTAATGTGTGACGAGGTTCCCCATAGGAATCCTATGCCTGATGATCTAAACCCTAGCCTGAAACTCTATGTACATATTGTAATAATATTTAATGTATTGCATTATACATTATAGAGTAAAACTATATTTCTGTAGTTTTTTGAATTGCTTACAAACGTTAAAAAAAAAGTTACAATAAAAACAATTGAACGTGACGAAAAAATATTGGTTCTCCTCGGAGACCCGTGTTAAGTGATATAATCAAGTTAAGTGATTCTACCCTACTCTTCTCTTCGACGTCATAAATAATATTAATGATAATTTTAAATAATTTTAGAGTATAACATCATAGTTTGGAACCCTTCAACTGAACTTTGGATTAATAAAACTGAAAGTATTCAAAAACAATTTCACATATTTTTGGGCCAAAAAATTAACTCACCAGAAAAAGGAACCAACTCAAACTCTATCATGGTATCATTGGACAAAAATTATAGTATTAGTGTTCCGATTAATAGAATGTTATCTTCCTGCAATAATTTAAAAATCTATGATTTTAACTTTGACAGTTTATCATTATTGTATACCATAATAATATGTAATTTCAAATAAATGTAAATATGTAATTTTCCTGTTACTATAGTATTTCAGTATTATTTTCTATTAGATTATTTGTAATATTGTTAATTTACTATATTTACTATTTTTTTTTTTTTTTTAATTATTTTATATGTATTTAATGTTATATCTAATTTACAAAATATGTTCTGTACTGTTTGCTCTTCGGGGCGTTATTATTAATAAATAAATAAATACTAATTAAATATTTATTTCGGAAGTCAACAATTTTTTTTTTTATAAAATGCGTGGTATTCATTTGTGTAATATAATATTGATAATATATTTGGGCTATATTATATGATGGACGTTTGTACAGTTCGCAAAGCTTTTGGTATAAAACTTTTTTGAAATATGAGGTAAAAGTATTTATCAAAGCTGGTATTTAAGTCATCAAGTGAAATATTTATAAACCATAATAGGCCAATTTGTATTATTATTATTAAAATAATTGTGGACAACAATGTATCTTTATTTTTTTTTCTCGATTTGTGAGTCAGGCTATTTTACTTTTAATGTCGCATAATATTTATAAATATCTATACGATAATAAAATATACAATGTATTTATGCCATTCTCATTAAATGAAAAAAAATATTATTTTATAGTATTTTTTGCACATTTGTCAATTACTAATTCAATGTATACATTACGCTTTGCTTATGGGTTACAATATAATTTTTAAGAATATATATTATTCTATGTGAACTTTTAAAAATGTAATTTTATCGAAGAAATGATTTATCATTTTTTTTTTTTTAAATGCAATGCACCTACCTAGAGTATCCCACCCCTAGATGCGAAGTGCGTCCTTTTATGCATATTATATTATTTTCCTAAATAATTTTCCAATTTAAATCTTTTCTGAACTTAAATACTAAACTTAAACCTAACCACTTGACGGTTTTACGGTTTACCGCCGTTGATCACCGCAGTGGATTGATGTCGGACCCGACGGCGAAAAACATTAATTTCTTTTTTGTATCTTCTAAATTTAAGTATAAGTATTGTACCTAATCATCATAATTATATGTAAATATTAATCTGTAATAATTTGTGCATTATATGATAATATGTTTGCAATAAAATAAAATATAAATAATAATATATTTTTTTTGTGGCCCCTGGTGTGTTTATGAAAGTGTAAATTGGCTCGTCAACTACAAAAGGTAAGACCACCCTGATTTAAATGTTTTATAATGCCTTTTTTTGAACAAATATTATATGCGTATTTTTATTACAGATATTCTTAGATCTTATTAACTTAAATACTCTCTAAATTAATTTTATTTTTTAACAGCTTAAAAATTATAAACATAAAAATTGAAGAGAAAATATTTTTGTTTGATCTTTAATTTGCTTGAAAAGGAAGAAGTGCTTTATTGTTTAGTGGCACAGTTATATATATTTTTTTTCAAACAAGATGTCAAGAACGTTTTTAATTAATCATCTTAAACTTAATTACTTAGGATTTTCAATTTAATAAAATTATATAAACTTTAAAAATATAAACTGTACAACAAGTATATTATGTAGTGATTTGAACGGTCGATATTGTTTTCAACTAATTATATGATAGGCCAGTACGAACGAAGCCTCGATAAATAAATGCAAAATAATTTACTGATTATATTATCGTAATTGTATATTATTTCAATAAATAAAACGAATATATTGCGATTTTGTTAGGCTCGGTGTGAGGTGTCCAGTGTCCAAATTTCCGAAACATTTTACTCCCTTGATAGAACTCTGTTGTGGCTAAGTATATATACTTACCAGTTCCATTTTAATTTATAATATGCTATTTACTGTTTCCAATATATCTATATTATATAGTAACGCTACTGTAATTACTATGAAATGAATATGATTAGAGAATAATTGTGGCATTTGCGTACTTTAATTATTTTATTGTGACATGTAACACAGGGCTAAACAACTCTATTGCGCGAGGCTATGATATGAAACCTTACATTTTAATGTGGGTATTTTTCACAGGTTCTTTTTGTTAAGAGCTTATTTCATTTTTTTAGCATATCATAATAAAGTGCAATTATTTCATGCTAATATTATAAAAATTTCCATCTATCAGTAAAAATTAAGTGATAACAATATTAAACGAATAATGACCGAACTAGAAAAAAAACTAGTAATCATTCGAATACAGTTATTAATGTATGAATAACTAAAAAAAAATAACTATGTCATAACTTATAATGATATTGTTTTTTTTTTATATTTGAATTGTACTGATACCAGAATGAAAAATTATTAACTTTTAATTTTTTTTTTTTTTTACTCATAATAATATATAACGGGCTGCATTTATTATGATAAACACTTATATAGAGTGCTTGTGTCACTCGTTACGTTAATTCTGTAAATTGTTTGCCAAGAGAAATAATAGAGTTAATTGTAATTAGCATATAAAATCACAAGACACCTCGTCGAGTATTTAAATTAGACAGTCGCGGTCTCATTGAACCAAACGACATGAGATAATAAGTATCGTAAGAGTTGTTTTATGTTTTAGTGCAAAAGGCTTATTCAACTACTCTTGACTAGCGCCCATATAAATACACAACATTATTATTTACGAATACAAATGTTACGGTTTTATTTGTGTTATATTCTTCTACTTAAGTTAACAGTTAGTATGTATGTGATTATTGTTCGGTAATGGTAATATTTGTATGCATAATAGTATATGTACAGCGAACCGAATTTTTAACAACTGTTATTTTAATATTGTACCGTTTACATTATTACACTGATTTCTCAAAATCAAATATAAATTTAATATATATATTTTTTTTTTTTTGTAATTAAGTTTTCATAATTTATAAATTATAATGTAATACAATGTGTTCGATGTACCTAATTTAAATAGAATTTAATTTTGGAATTATGAAATTCGCATCGATCCGCTATCAAAAGTAATCGCTCTTGGCTATATTAGACTATAGCTGCTGTAACGCGGAGAGAGCTGTCTGTGAAGATAAAAGTCGTTCATTTCCAGTTTTATTATATATTTTGATGTGGCAGAAAATTTAATACAACTGATCAACACACGTTTTAGGCTAATTATTGTAAGCAACGATTTCTCTGCTGGCACTAAACTACATATTGTATTATGCTATACTATAGAGTCTTAACCTTTATTTTTGTTGTGATGTTGAATTTTGTTTCTTTACCAACATTTGTGGTGATTAAATTTTTTTTTAATGTATTGTCATTATAATTAAATAACTTCATTCCTATAAATAAATTAAAAAGCAATTAAAAACGAATTATTCTTTTTAAAATATTTCTCATAAAATATATCAATGTTATAAACGTATCGAGTCCGAGTGAAAACGATTTTTAGATTTTGGCGTGTTCAATCAAGTTATGATTTAAAAAATCTAAGGCGTATTTTTATTTTCAACTTGGTAAAATCGAAATAACGAACAGCTACTTAAAGCGTTAAAATGAGTGAATATTTGCTATCTAGAAAAGAATCCAAAATTCAACTTGATTTTTATTTAGAATCAATGGTTTTAGCAAAACAATTAATATTAATAATAATTATGATCCGGACAAACTTTAAACGTAGGCATATCAGATTTTAGAAATTACTTAAAAACACTTATATATTATTATTAAGGTTAAGGTAATTGGATATTTCTAAATTTTCAATTAACTGATTTGAACGTAATACGAGTTTAATGTTACGAACAAGCCTTCCATATTGTTTTAACAAATGAAGAAAATATGTAATGGACTTAAATTCGATAGGGGGTATACCAGCTGCCGCATCGTGTCGTGTGTACGTAACATACATTATTGAGGGTCAGTAATGTTTCACTCCGGACAGCATTTATCCGGAGGTGTATAATTATTACAATATATTTATTATATTATTCTGTTTACGTGTTTTGAATATTCGAGCGGTTAGCTGACAGATTTGTTTTCGTATGGTAGACTGTTGTTATTTAGGAAAATATTATTATCAAGACGCCACTCTGACGTGCCTACGTTCATAATAATAATAATAATAATAATAATAATAATGGGTTCCATACTCCTATTGGAAACACAGGGTGGTCTCATTAATATTAGCCACGCAATATCCCCGCGGTCTTCAAACGGATTACATTTTTTTTTTTTTTTTTTTATTGTTCGTAACAACTTATTAAATGTATTAAATGTTATTGTTTATGAAAAAAAACTTACTGCTATTTAACTGAAAATGTGTTCAATACATTTTATGTAACCACTCTACACTTATGCTGCCTAATGCGCAATATCATTAAAAAAGACACTTTATCTTTATTCAATATGAAAATGTTTTGATCATTGTATATTGGATAAAGATCAAAATATATAAATATAGTTACTGTCATATTTTGTATCTCGAAATCTTCAACGAAAACGATTGATTACGTCATACATTTCTCATACTCTTTAGTTAGGACGTCAAATTTAAAATACGTATGAATTATTTCGAATGAATGAATATAATAATAGTGTTATTATCCGTCGTAATCAGTGTTGAGCTCAATAAGATTAATTTATTATCTTTTATCTTAGCTAGATGGATCAAAAAATTTTAATTTGATGCATTGTCTCAGATAAAAAAATTCTGTCATCTTTACTAAATCATCTAGATAAATAAATTCCTAATTATATATTTGTTTATGATAGTAATAATTAGTAAACTACCACTGAACACAGTGGTAGGTGTGTCAGATTGACAAATCTATCCTTGAATATGTCACCGATACACATTTTCAAAAAAATTCGAATTAATTTTCCAGTAGTATAGAAATAAACATTTTATAATATAATATAATAAGCTATTGGTATAGTATTGCAAAAAAACACGTCTTTCTATTTATCTAGATCAAAGGTTCTCAACCCTTTGTATTCTACAAGCCCCCTTTTATAGATTTTTGAAAATCTCACGCCCCTCCCCTTCCCTATGGATAAAAAAAATTTATCACTTATGTTGTATCCTTTACAAATAAACTACACGTGTTGGGAACAACAACTTTTGATTGATGATATAATATGATATTATATAAAATTTCAAAAAAACAGTAAGCAATATAACTATATAGTAATAAATAAGTATGAAATAATAATAATAATAATAATAATAATAATAAGTTATGTTTGGTGACTAATATTACGTGCATGAAGTTGGCACCACCACATTGTGATAGGCACTTAAAACCTGCACCAAAATTTTGCAAATTATTTGCTAAAATTTGCTAAGCAATTTTCAGAATTTGCATACTTACCGATTTTCTGGAATGGAGTTCTTGAATTGTGTTCTGGCAGTACGTCGTGGGACTGCTAATTGAGATATGGGTTTGAAATTGAAGATATAATCCCTTTATCAAATTTATATACCAGACTTCATTCCAATCACAAATCTCAATCCCGAATTTTTCAAACTTATTATCATATTATTAAATCATTATTTAAAAAAGTTTGTTTTTTTCTTACAATATACATAATATATGTATAAACCTTCTAATATGTCAAATTTCTAGGTATGTATTATATTACAAAATGATAAATATGAATAAATCATATTATGATAAAATATATATTTAGATTTGAGATCATGCACGTTTAATAGTTTATTTAGGTTCTTATTTAATCTGGATTATGCAATTATTAATGAAATGTGCTTAAAATAATTGCTGTAGCCGAAGCTAATAACGATCTGTACTCACCGCAGGTGCAAGTTTTAAGTGCCTAGCACAATGTGGTGGTGCCAACTTCACGCACGTACTAATATTGTAATCTTTATCCGTCATTGATACCTAAAATGTATAATGGTCGTTATTAATTTTTAAAATTCTTTCTATACTTATAAAACTTTTACTTTGCGAACACTGCTTGCGCCTCCCCAACAATGTATACACGCTTCCCCTGGGGGGGGTGTGCCCCCCTGGTTGGGAAACACTGATCTAGAGTTAAACTGTAGTCGTTTTTCGTCTTAAAAATATGTTCAATTATTTTAATCTTTATCCGGATAATTTTTTAGTTGTCTTTGCTCAACACTGGTCGTAATTATAGAAAAAACCGTTTAAAAAGCGTTTTTTTTTTTTAAACATAGCATGTAACCTAACCGAAACCGTCACCCTGTAGCCGAAAAACACACACACGAGATGGGTGAAAATTATAATAATTCGATGTTTGCAAGAGACACCCGAAAACGCATCAAAAGGTTATATGGCGCCAGCCACAAGATCTTGTCTCGCGACTCGTTGTTCGCAATCATTTCACACACACACACCGACAAGGCTACCGTCTTCACTATTAAATTCAGGCGTACGTGAGAACGTGCCTGCCATCAGAATTTATCATTTTTTTTTTTTTTTTTTTTTCAAAACTTTTGATTTTTCTCTCTCTGACCAGTAGTTGTAATTTATTTTTCCGACACACGACACGGTCAGGGGGCCACCTTAACGAAATAAAATACCACCGACTGATCGGTTAACACGCACAATAAACACCACTAAACACGTCACGAAAAGTCACCAACTTGTCAATGTGTTGCGCTCCGAAGAGTCGTAAATTATTATTTTTTGTATACTGCCTATGTTTTTTCCCTCGGACGGATGTTTAATTTATATTATGAATTCGGTAATACGATTACGATTCATATTTTTATTGACGAAATGGCGATTTCGCACCCGGCACATGCTTGTTACTCGCTATTTTTGTAACGGACAGTCACGTACAATATATTCGTTTAATTCAAACTTTCACTTTGTTTCAAGTTCAAAGTAAAACACCGAAATTTAGATTAACATAATTCAATGCCCGTAAAAACGGTCAACGCGTGTAGTTTACGATATTACCATTGGTTTTTTTTTCTTTTTTCTACTAACCGGTCAGTGACTTGTTCGTTTTCAGAACACCCAACACGCAATAGTGTATAAAGATCACACAGTTTAATGGAAAGTTACGTACTTTTTACTATTACTTATTTTATTCCTTTTTTTTTTTTTTTTTTTTTACTTTAAATGTTTTCTTCGAATATTTCATTGTTACATTTCGCAGTGTTTTCGTTTTTGGAAAAACAAACGAGTCATGATACATATTATATTTTTAAATTTCCATAAAGTTTGGATCAAAAGAATATCTTTTGTCAAATTTTGGATAATTTTTCCCCAAAAGAAAGTTGAGAAATTAAGAAATTCGAAAAATTACCTGTATAAACCTATCATCTAGCGGCAAATCTTGTTTCAAAAAGTTGCTGGTCCAGACTTTTGGACAAGTATTTTTTAAAGAAAAAGCGTTCACAGAAAAAAAAAAATTAAATATATATAATTGTAAAAACACAAACTTCTTCGCTTCGTTTAGTATCGAAAATAAAAACCACAAATTATCGTGTTGTATTAATATATATGTTTAGGATAATGTTTAGATACCCAATATTTACTATACGACTAAAGTGTGTTGCACGCAGATCAATTTATTTGTATAGATCATTACTCTGAGTCGCCGCTATAGGTAATTGATTTTTAAAACACAATATATTAGCTGGTATGCGGTATGAAAGGTATCTTCTAGAGATTAATGATGTCTAAGGATTTTATAAATAACAACCGTTATATTTTTAATCCCAGAATTTTAAATAAATGCATTTTTCTCTTGTAATTGATAATATAATGAGTAAAATATATGGATTATACGGGGGTTGATTAAATTCCATATTATAATTTTTTAATCTTCCATTTCTATAATATTATCGAGCTTCAGGTGGTTTACAAGGAGACACGTATATTCATTGGCTTTTAGAAATAATTGCATGTTTAGTTGCATAAATGCGTGTAATTCGTATTACGTAGATTATAGATAAGAAAAGAAAGTCGATCTAACAATTATAATTTTACTCGGGAGCGTTATACTTTTAATTTTTAAATAAGATGATTATGTTTTTTCTTCTAGGAAATCTGCTTCAGGTTATTTTCGAGAAAACACTAAACAAAGAGTCCAACGTTTATTTCGTTTTACTGAAGTATAAACATTTTAATTCGTACGATTTAAACTGTTCATAACAATATATTCAATAACAGCAGATAATGTAACGTGAATGATTTCTTTATGTAGTCAATCATTTCTAATTCTAAGAAGTATAAGTATATAATGCAAACGTATTAAGTTTAAAACACCAAAATTATCGGTGGAAATTTATATGAGTCAGTTTTGCACTATTTAAATTAACGAGCGTTATTTTAAAGACGTTTTGTGTTTGATTTTAATTCGGTGCTGTATGATATGAAATTAAAAAAAAAATATATATGTTATTCAGTAACGGGAGTAAGTATCGATTAAATTAAAAATTTTAAAATACCACGGTAACCATATTGTAATTAAGTGATAGTTAACATTTTTGGTTTTAATACATTTAAACACTTCAAACGTTCAGCACGTCTTGTATAAGTATGCAATAATTATTAAAATGTGTGAAAATGATCTTTGTTAAATTTTAATTCATAGTGGTACTTACAAAATAAACAGTGATTGATTTTTGTCGACACTTTCGTCTAATACGTAATATTCCACGTTGGTGATATATCATTATAGTAAAAACATTAACTAATTTAATGACACATATTTATCCGAACTGTATGGCGTGTAAGGTGTTATTTTTTGTGCAATCGTAGCTATTGTTTATCAAAAAATCTATTGTTAAAATAATCGCAAATTGAAATTAAGACTCTCTTGTTTACCGATGAAAGATTAAATGTTATATATATATGTTACGAAGAATTGATTGTATAAATTATTACACAACGAAAGATCCAATAGTCACAGGGCTTGCTGGGGCTTAGCTTCATCGAAATAATATTTTCAAGTGAAGTGACTTTTATATTACGCAAATGTTCAAATTAATAGTAATACGGATAAGCGAAATTTATTAAAAAATAAAACTTGAAAAAGTCGGTAAGATAATCATAGTGGAAGTCAGCACTTCGCGAAAATAATATGTACTGTAAAAATGTAATTTAATAATTATAAACGAGTAAGCTACACTTAACAGGAGAAATCTCAAATATTATGAAATAATAACAAAAGTAAATTTCTGTAATTTTACGTAATAAAAGTTAATTGTGCAGCAAATCTATAATTATAAATTGAAATGAGTGTAAAAAATAATTTATGGAACCAGTCTTTATGAAACATAGAATATAGATAACCAAATATAATGAATATTATTTTAGTGAAGAAAACCTTTTACTGGATTCACAACTTTATTAAATATATTATACATAAAAAAATGAGAAATTTTTTCATATTTTAAGTTATAAATTTGCTCAAGAAGGATAAAATGTATTTGAAAATGTTTTCACACTTATTGCTGATAATTTGTGAAAATTTCAAAATTAAATACCCATAAATGATTTCACAAAAAAAATATCCTGCTTATACATTGTGTCACAAACGTAAAACATTAGGTTGAGGCTTCTTAATCCTCGAAAATCATCAGTCATATATATTTTTGCACCAATAATAAAACACAAAAGTATATTTTGCAGTCATACAATGGCGAAACCAAGGTGGGATAATGGTATAAATACTTTTGAACTTATTAAATATATTATTGGTACTACCCTATTGAATGAAACTAAATTTAGTATTGATTACATTTTAATTAACTCCTTATATAATTTCTGAATCCAGCTCCTCATATATACGTGAATAAGATTGAGAAACTTTTTTTTTATAGCAAAAGAACATGATAATAATGATTAAAGTTTTCGTTAGGTACGTTTAATGATATTTATAATACTTTTTGAATTACTGAATATTTTTGGAAACTAGCGTCCAAAATAAAAACGTTCAAAAACTTCAGCAATATTTATAATATTATATAAATGTTCATGACTATAATTTACTAGTCAAATATCTAACTATAAAGGTAAGTTATAAAAACAATATAATAACTTGTAGATTATATATCATTAGTATATCATTACATATCATTAGTAGATATGCAAACTATCGCCGCCGATCACTATATTATTATATCAACATGTTAAAATATACTCAGCTGAACCATTATTGGTAGTAACAAATAAATAGTGATTTACTTTTTTGTATACGTCTTGTAAACGCGTGATCTCGTGATTTTTATTATTATTTACATAGAAATTGCACATCAACGCGCATGTTCTTCAGAGAAACCTACGATTTGTATGTTATTATTGTATAATATTATTATCATTGATGATTACACTGTAAGTTATTGTTGCACATTGGTTTAATAATGATAGGGGTGTGTAATAAATCAATAACAACTGGAGAGCAGCGACACGTATTAAAATCATAAACGGCTATTTTCAATACCTAATAGATAATATGGCTGTAACCCATAAGCGCAAATAAATTTTACTAAAATAAAAATCAAATTTATTTTATTAAAAACACACCTAGTTATAATTTATTGAGCTTTTAAGTTATTATTATTATAAAATATATACTATATTATCATTATTACTACAGTGACTACTTTAAAATTAAATACGAAATTTGAATCCAATAGTTTTCAAGTAATTCATTGTGAAGATTTGTTTTGAAAAATGTAAATGTGTTAAATAATAATTTGTTGAGCTTTTAAAGTTATCGTTACTTAAAACGTATTATGTACAATTAATAATATAATAATGTGTAAATTTCGGAATCATTTTTTTCGTATTCAGTCTTAAGTCACAATTTGTCTGTACTTAGCTTGTCCTAGGTGAAACCGGCCACATTTAATTTTTGCATTAGGGAAAAATACGCAATGGTCTGTTATGAGCAGATAATTCAAAACCTAAAATTGTCATCTGAGGTTATAGTTCGTTATTACTACCCGTATTGTTCACATCTGTATCGCCCCGCATAGGTATTTTCGTGTGTGTGTTGTCTTCCGGTTTTCGCAAAAACTGGTTTGCCAAGTACTCATAAAATAATAATAATTCATTATTTTTGTATAGTAGAATACACGAAAGAGATAAACGTCTATTTATAACGGTTTACGGTCTGCTTCTCTAGGTACCGCTGTCGTTGACGCGATCGCCGCCGTGTACCTAAACGGGCGGCCGGAGGCTGTGATTATTTTTTAATTTTTTGTACGCGATCTCTAGTTTACTACTACTACTACTACTACTACCACCTTAAACGCTTTATAATACGAATTTTTTATTATTATTATTAGCACGTGAAAATTTCACCGACTATACTGATGACCTTACGCAAGGTCAGAAAAACACCCGTTACATAGGGAGTAATTTTATTTCGATTCCACCGTTTACGACGCGAGAAACATTATTATTATTGTTATAATCGTGTAAATTTTTAACGATACGGTCGTTTGGGCCAGTGCGGCGGTCAGAGTTTAATAATAATATTATTATTGTTATTAGAACCAGGGCTCATAATTTCTAGCATTTGCATATTTTTTTTTTTTTGAGAGAGATCCTAGAGGTGAGCTGTAAATTTATTTCAGATAACCAAGAAGCTACATACGAAATTTTATGTTGCATATTTTTGCATATTTTGGAGTATAAGTGCTATTTTGCTTTTTTTTTTTTTGCTTATTTTTGGATTTTTGCATGATTTTTATCATTTATTTTTCAAAAAATTTTTTTAGTAGCCTAAAACATTTTTAAAAAACTCTACTCAGTAACAAATGTCACTTTGAAAACTCGTATAAACATCTGATTATTCAATGTAACTTTCAAGGTAAATACATGATTAAAAAGCCGGACATACTTCGCACGATGGGTGTACTTCGCACGACGGGTGGTATTCTCTTGACGGGCGTATTAAATTTTAAAGAAACGATAAATCATTTCTTCAGTAAAACGATTCTGAACAAAG
>JAIPRM010002144.1:0-25306 GCA_025469315.1 Stegophylla sp. TES_Ste_2020 | reverse complement strand
GTTTTTGTCAAATTTTGGGTAGTTTTTTCCAAAAAAAAATTGAAGAATTGAGAAATTCAAAACATGACCTCTCTAAAGTACAATCTAGAGGCGAATCCGGTTTTAAAAAGTTATTGATCGAAACTTTTGGACAAGTATTTCTATACGAAAAAGTGTTAACAGAAAAAAAAAAATAAAAAAAAAAAATAAACATCATTGTAAAAACACTAGCTTCTTCACTTTGTTCAGAATCTAAAGGAAAATAAACATCATTCTAAAAACACTAGCTTCTTCACTTCGTTCAGAATCTAAAAAACATAAAACATGAATTTCAAGTAGATCCTGATTGCGAAATCTTGAGGCCAGAAGCAAGTTGAAAATATGACTCCTCCTGCAGGGGCGTATTTAGGATTGTTGTTCAGGATAAGAGGGGAGGCTAAAATGAAATCTGACTGTATAATTCGTAATTAATAACTATATTTTATCTATACGAATGCATTTAATGCGATTTGGGGGGGGCTTAATCCCCATAGCCCTCCCTTAAATACGCCCCTGGACTCCTCCTTTTATCTATTATCACATTCAATGTAGGTACATAATTCGATAAAAATAAATTAATTTATAATGATATCTTCTAAAATTCTAATGTCTATAAAAGCATTTTAGATTCTGAACAAAGTAAAGAAGATATAGTGTTTTTACAATGATGCTTATTTTTTTTTTTTTTTTTTCTGAGAACACTTTTTCGTATAGATATACTTGTATTTCACTTGAAAGTACACACTTTTTTTTTAAAATTATTGCTTTATAAAATTTATATACATTTGTTTTTAAGACTTCAAAATTTAATGCATGCTTAGGTACTCTAATGTAACTTATATGTTATAAAAATTATTCTAAATTAAAATTTTCAAAATAATCACGTCAGTTTTTACTATCTATAAATGTTTCACTAGTATTTTAAATAATAATAAATAGTTTATGTTTACGAATAATTCAATCTTTTTAAAATTAAAAAAAAAAAAATGTATTTTATGTTGTTCCAGACGGTTATGAATACTGCAATTTAGATGGACTGGTTTGCATTTCGAAAAATCTCAGTATGTACCTATTTTTAGTTCTTATTATCTTTTCTTACTTTATCAAACTCAGAGTTCCCAAAATAACTAAATTATTAATTTCTATACATTATTATTAAGATTATGTCTTGAAACAAATTAATATCTCACTTAGATTATCCTGCAATCATTAATAAAGAATATGCAAATGCGACAAGTTCTGAACACTGGTTATGTACAATTAAATTTTTTGGCGAATATTATATTATGTAATTAAATTGCAGGTTAACCACCCCCCCCCCCCACAAAAAAAAAAAATATATAAATACATTACATACGATCATCGTCACAGTGTAATATCGAATAAAACTAATAATATAATAATAATTAATATTTTCAGAACAAATTTTAAACGGACTCGCTTGTGCTTGTGAATTAGGATGTATGAACACGGTGTACGAAGTGGAAAAACTTCAAGACGCCCAGTATGATAAATATATATGTTTAAATCGTTAAAGTAAAGAAATTAACTAATTCCACACTGTTATATTAGGGCTGATCATATTGAAGGGCCCTTAGAAATTAGTTTTGTATCGTGGCCAATGGTGAGGTACAGAAGAGAGGTATTATTTGGCTGGGTAGATTTGCTCGGTGAGTCAATACGAGCGTTGTATTTTTTAATAAAATAATAATTTCTAAAAATTCCACATCGTTTTTTTTTTTTTTTTTTTTCAGTCGCTTTTGGCGGCATAGCAGGTTTGTTTTTAGGTTTCAGTTTGTTGAGCGGAGTGGAAATTATTTATTATTTCACGTTGAGAGCGTGCTGCATGGTGGCCAATAGCCCCGAAGTATTGGAAGAACTGAGTGAAGAATACGATCATCAAGATAAACCGATTATAGACTTGGGATTGAAACCGTTATGGACGACTGAAAACGAGGAATCTTCACAGGCGACTAAAATCAATAGAAAGAATGAGACGTTAGTTTTACCTTTTTTGCCATAAATATAAAATGGTTAAATATATAAAAATAATTTAATACAATTTTATTTAGATTGTATAATATAATATAATACACATAACATGCGTATTAACATAATATTATAATATTAATACATAATATTTATTAGAACAAAAGCTAAACAAGTTATTGCACAACATAAATATATAATAATCACTAAAAACTTAAAAAATAAATAAATAAATAAATAAACAAAGAATTATTAATTTTCAAATTCAGACTAGAAAATTTCTCATATAGAAATACTAAAAATATGTAATAGATATAAAAGAGTAAAATTCAATTAAATTAATAATAATAAATAAGTATGTACTAATCTTTTTGTATGAGATTATTAATTTGTTTATGCACGCAATTCGGACACGCCGAATTGCTAATATCTTCCAGTGCTAATTGTACAGCCGCAGCAGTATTGGGTAAATGATCCAGACTGTCGACTACTAGTTTAGAATCTTGTGCGAGTTGTTCATTTGATGAATAACGATGGCCACAAGAATACGCTATTAAAGTATTTCCCAAAGTCTCGGAGTCCTATCGAAATACGTGTCGATTATTATTAAGTATAAATTATAAGAAATTAATTTTGAAAATTTTACTTGAAACTCTAAATGGATAAATTGTTGACACTGATCGGTACTAAGTACTTGCGTTGAACGTTTTAATAAGTCTTCGGTTTTAGTTTCTATTACCGGTTCTATCCACGCAGAACCTGGTGAATTCGTCACAGTTGCCAATAACTGTATAAAATCTCTTTGATTTTCAGCTAAAAAAAAAAAAAATACATCGATAGTTAATATTTATAAAATTGTTTTAAGGATAAATGTATTGGATTGAAAAAATGAAACGAACATTTGTTTTGCATGTTTTTCGAGATAAACGAACATAGTTGCATACAAAAATTTACAGAAAAATGTCTAAAAATTGTTTTCGGCTCCATTAGTTTCACGTTTAATTCATCTAGGTCTTGAGCTTTGGATACATCGCTGTTACTAAAATCAATCGAAATAATTAAATTAAAAAATATTTTAATTTTTATAAAATAAAATTTGCTGCTTGTACCACAATAACAAAATTCCTAACGGGTGATTCAGTTTATCCCATCGATCCATCAACAACTGTTCTAACGCGTCAACCGGGAAAGACTTGGTGAACCAATACGTGAGGTACTAAACATTTTTAAGATTAATATATATATATATAATAATAATAAATTATATCAAATTGTAATGCGATAATTGCATACTTCATGTAAAAAGGAAACTAAATTATCTTCTGGGATGAATTTGAAATAATAATCAAATATTTGAGCAAGTTTAGTAATTCCCGGCCATTGTTTCACAACAATTTCTTCGGTAGCCACAAGCGATTGGAAAGATTCTGGCAGTGTAGAAATTAATTGCTCTCCTTCTTCGAGATTAATATTGAAATCTTCGGATGGTGTTAAAGGAGCTGGAGCAGGCTCCTCGTGTCCCCCTTCCACATTGAAACCAAACATTTCTCCATAGTCTCTCGTTTCAACATACGCTTCAAGTTGATGAAACATTGCCAAAGAAGGTTCGTTGTTGATAAAACGTATTTTGCTGATTGCTTGGTGATTTTTCATTTCACGACACTAAATTAATTTAAAAATAATTAATTATATAACATCATCATTTAATATTTTATTTTGTGAAGAATCGTATACCATTGAAACAATTGAAGAAATATTATAATAAGGGTAAAACCATTCTATTGCATAATGTAATAAATAATCTAAACCATGAACATTCCATAACCTGTGAAAGTTTTCAAGGAAACATTCAATCGAAGGTAAGCCCGGAAAATTCAACGACCGCTTGACCTACAAAATTAATTCAAATAATAATTAATCAAATATCATACCAACAGTGATCAAAGTGGGATTAGAGTAGGAAATCAATCCTTTATTGTTAAATTCTGAACGAAGGTTAGGCTAACCTTAATATAAGTAAATGTGTGAGAAGAATTTTTTTTTTTTTTTCATATTTTGGGATGTGCTACTTTAAAAATAAATTGAAATTCAAGGTGTAAACTAAACAAATGAAGATAGAAATGAGATTTTGGTATCATTAAATTCATTATTTTTTTCTTGAAAAATTAATATTTTGTTATACCGACAAATTATTTAGTAAGCCATTTAAGTGGCAATAAGCCTTTACTGGTTTTAACATAATAGTGTAATTACATGAAGACGCAGTGAAATGGTTATGGATATTGGTCGTTCTCAAACTTAAAATTTCGAATAAGTTACATCCAAATTATTTCAAAAATTTTTATCAATCTTTTATCTCTTTTATCAATCCACAATTTTTTCTCCCTGCCTTTGTAGTATTTAACTAAATATCATCACAACATACCTAATTACTTCTGTGTCAACATATTATAACCAGTTTGTCTAATAATATTTTTATTCATATTGTTTGATTATAAATGTATTTAATAATTATAATTTGTATACATATTTTAGATCCCGTGTGTAGTGAAAAAGTCAATGATATTTTTTTTTTTGTGGAAATACTTTTTCTGTTTGAAAAAATGATCATTGTTTAGCATATGTTTGTAGTAGAGAATTCGGATGGCATGGTATTTTAGAGAAGTCATTTTTTCTAAATTTTCAAAAGTTGAATTTTTACCATATACTATTCTTTAATGTAAATTCAATAAAATAGGAAGTATTATATTAATTATGTTTCAGGATTAATAAGCATTATATATAACCGAATATTTGTAATATAAAATATAACTTACCCGTATTGAAAGTATATCTTTTATGTTCGAAAATGAAAACCTCAACTGTGGCAATACTATTTCGATTGGCGAGTCCATTTTATTTATAGTCCCGTGCTGAATTTTAATAACCTTGTGAGTTGATTTTATCATTACCATTTTGCCATCTAACAACGTTTTTGCTATATCTTCTTCTGGAATTTTACCCAACTAACAGGAAAATCATAAAAAAATTAATAATATTAATAAAAAAAAACTCGTTGATTACATAAAAAAAAAAATAGTTTTACCTGCCCTTCATGATTACTACCCCAACCCCAAAGTTTGTTCGCCGCATCTAATGCTAATGTAAAATCAGCTCCACACCTAACTTCTTTTATTAGTGAACCGCTAGTCGATGACGAATCTACTACGACTGAAGGTGGACCGACTAGAGTAGCGGTTGGAGCGATTCTCTCTCGAATACCAGATACTCCTAACTGCCCGTCTAAATTCAGTCCCCAAGTGTATAATTGTCCTGTTTTACTAACAACAGCTGAATGGTGACAGCCACAACACATCTAAATATAATATCTTTATATTATTCTACCTTATTAAATATGCATAATTTAAAGTTAATAAACATCATTATTATACTTGAACGATTTCTCCAGAAATATGAGATGTATCCACTAGCGTAGGACTTAAATGTAACAAACCATCATCAGCAGTCAAGGCATCTATTTCTGCATCATTCGCCTGAAAACAATATAATATTTAAAACTGATAACAATTAAAAAATAAAATAAATAAAAAAAATAACAATCAAATAATAACTTACTTGATCACCTTCGTTTAACACGAGTTGATTTCTGGCTCGTTTTTGGCTTTGTGCATGAAACCGAAGTACTTGTGGACTACTGCCCCAAGTGTACAAACGACCCACATCACTTAAGGCCAACTAAATGATTTGTATAAATAGAAAATTTAATTATTTTTGTAAAAATCAAAAAAATTACCTATTAAATATTACACACAGAGATAATTTTTTAAACATGAATCATATTGATAAACATTGATTTTTCAATGTTTATTAATAATTAATTTAATTACTGTAAAAACTTTGAATAAATTTATAAAAAAGTTTTTCTACTGAAAACATGTCTTAGAAAATGTAGATACTTTAAATAAACTTATAAAATTACAATATACTATCTCATTCCATACCTTTTCTAAATGTAAATAATCAAGTAACTAATTTGAAAAAAAAAAATGAGACTAATACATAGCTCTAATATTCAATTTTCTAATAAATTAAAGGTTATTAATAGATGACGAAAAAGGGTAAGTTTTTTAAATTGCAATTAATGAATATTGAATAAGAACAGTTCTATCATTAAATAATAAATAATACAATTTTGGAACTTGTTTGTTAACGAGCTGCCATCTACTTCATAGCAGTTCAATTATTCTTATTTGACTTAAAAAAAAAAATATTTTTTTGTTTCAAAACACATTTTGATGAGACAAGTATCAAAACTTTTAATCATAACTCAAATGTTTTTGTGCAACAAATAGTTTTAAAATATTATTAATTTTTTTTTTATTTATGAATTGTACTTACATTATGAAAATAGGCAGTATAAATATATTTAATCGGTTCATGGAGTCCATATACAGGAACTGGAACTGTAATTTTCGTAGTGCTGCCATTTCCTAACTGACCAAACGAACCGGAACCAAAAGTAAATACTTTACCCTTGCTTGTGAGAATAATACTATGTGAATAACCTCCATAAGCACTAATGATATTCTAAAAATAATTTAACATAAATTAATACTGTAGATCATTCTCTATAAAATATTAAATCATTAAAATTACTTCACTCTCTAAATTTCTTAATAGTTTTGGTTTTTCACAGTCATCAATTCCACCATGACCTAGTTGTCCATAAACACCCCAACCCCAAGTCCACAACTTCCCATTTGTAGAAATGGCTAACGAATGGTATTGGCCAGCTGAAATGCTAACTAGTAGCTCATCCGATAAACTTTCTACTAACATTGGATACGGAGCTTGACCACGACGGCCTGTACCTAACTGACCATAGCGATTAGATCCCCATGAATAGACCTGTAAAAGTAAAAATATAGTCGAAAGATTATAGTAGGTATATAAAAAAAATTGCACTTACTCCGTTTGTAGTAAGCGCGATCGAATGATTTCGACCACATGCCACTTGAAGTACTTCGACGCGTATGTAAACAAACCAAGAGACTGGATTTGGTGTAGCGGTTTTAGTCATATGAGGTCCTACACCCAAACAGCCATGCAAAGAATGTCCCCACGTATAAAGTTTGTGATTACGTATATGAGCCGAATGAGCCCAACCACCTCCGAGACTAGATTTATGTTCTACCTCTATTTCGGGTTCGCACACATTAGAAATAGGTTGATGAGAATATGAAATTGGTTCTACAAGACTATCTGAATATTGATCCGAGGTAAGTTTGGATATTATCATAAGATATGTAGTAATCCATTCTTTAATAGAATAATTGAGCTGAAAAATGAACATTCATGTATATATATATACATTAAATTCAAATACATGTATAACACAGAATTGAAATTATTCTAAGATGCCTAAAAGGATAAACTGACTGAAATATGACAGATGTATTTATACATCTATCACTCAAGCTATAGAATTTTCTACCTCTTTTTTTAGATTCTGAGTGGAGCGAAAAAGCTTATGATTTTACAGTGATGTTTATTTATTTTTTTTTTTTCACTTTCTGGAAACACTTTGACCTACTTTTACAAATGGGGGAGTTTAAGGGGTATTTCCTATGGTTGTAGATATATTTACAACTGTAGTTATTTTGCATATGAACAGTACTTAGTTACAAGTATTTGTATGAAATTGAATATGTTATAAAAATAAATAAAAGACATTTTTATCTATAAAATGCTTCATTGTGTGTAAAAAAAGAGCTGTTTAAGTTTTTTGTGGTATAAATTAAATATATTAAATAGCGTAAAATGAATAAAATCGAGTAACTTGTAGTCAATCAAAATGTATTATTTTTAAAACTGAATAGTATTCTTAGGATAATGAAAAGAAAAAGTTTAAAAAGAGACGTTTCGAGTGTAGCGAGAGAAAAAAATGTTTGTTCTAATATTAGAATTTACAGGGCATGTTGAGAACTGCAATTGTATGTATAGAAAGTGATTTCCATTATACCTCACTCATTATTATACTTACATTTTTATCTTGTTCGGATATAGATTCTGATTCATTTTTAATTTGAAATACCTTACGTAATATTGGTCTCAGAGCAGGATTAGATGGATCATAAAGAACTTTTAGTTTCTGAAACAAAAACCATAATGTTAAATCAAACACAATTATGGAAGGTATCACATCCATTTAAAGCTTTTTTGAAAACCATTTAGGCCTTAGGTGGACTAAATCAAGCAAATAAATATGTTAGCTCTCCTCCAAAAAATAAAATTAAATAATATTTGTGTAAGTTTCAAAAAATATACCTATGTTAAAACTTACCAAAACAATATCTTTCGATACATTTTGTAAATTTGCTTGTACAAATTTGGAATATATGGTTGTAAATTTATTACATGCAACCAATACTTCTGTAAAAATTGACTCGGATACCAAATCCCAAAATCCTTCCGTTACTAAAATAATAGAATATAATTCATTACTATTATTATTCTAATAATGTATAATTACATATACATAATTAAATGTCTACATTAAAACTTAAACATTTTGACATCATCATGCATAGAACATGTTTAACTGATTATTGTGTCAATAGTTTACAATGATTTCCTAAGGTAGAAAAAGAAGGTGACACTTAATGTATTCTATAGATTCTATAGTACAAAAGTAGACATCAATAAATTAGATGAAAAAATATTCTAAACAAAATGTTTATACAAAATAATCAATACTATGTTTTAGATTCTAAGTGGAGCAAAAATAAGCAAGTGGTAAAATACAATATTTTTTTCTTTTCCCTCTCCTTTCTTTAAACACTTTTCTGTACAGTAAATCATTCAGTTAAGTAAATACAGCTCTAGATAAAAATATCAGAAGTAAATATCAACAGACAATATTTAAAAAAAATTTATCAAAAAATCACTCACAGTACAAGTATCGGCTATCGGTAGACTGTTGACTCATTAAACTAACCAAAACTGTTATTACTTCATTGTGTAAACCTCTTTCAACAGCTAAAAATCTTAACACATTACATAAACGGCTTTGACCAACAATATTTACACACAAAACTTCATCATAATGATTGTTTTCGGATAGTAGACGCCTGCATCATAAATATATTGTTTTATATACTTTTGTATATATATAGAAGTTTCAAAATTAAATTAAATTTATTTACAAAAATTTCGATTCAAGTCTTGATTTTTCACGGTTTGTGGCACGTAATAATTGTTCTGTATAACTCATTACAGCTAAATTTGAAATGTGTAACCTTTCCAAAGCAGTAAGATCTCTTGGATGAGCTTGCTCTAAAAGTGTACTTACAAAAAGAACTACTTTGTCTGTGTTTCCAGAAGAAGCTAATCTAAGAACACGTTTCAACGGATTTGTCTACAACATAAATATATTATACACACATTATTTATTGCAATTATCAATTATTGTATTATTTACTTTTGATAATCGGTAAAGCTGAGTAGCATCTTCAAATTTTCTCGCACTAAGTTGTTGATCAGCTGCTTTTTCCAATATTGGTCGTATATCAATATCAAATGCTTCTGATAAATTATTTGCATGATCTAATGAACCATCCATGATATTTTTAAATATTATTTCTTCGGGTTTAATACTACAATACATTTCAATATAGTATTAAAAATTATACTTTAAATATCAAAATGCATAATTATATTCACCTCAAGTGTAAAAAATATAATCCGAAATTAGTCACTATTGCACACAATTCAGACACAGCATTGTCTTTACGACTATGTTGCCGATCACATTTTTTCTTTTTATTGATTGTAGAACGGTTTTTATTTTTAGGAGAAGCACTTTTAGAAATGTCTATACTTTCGTTTGTCTAAAAATAAATAAATTCTTAGACCAAAAAATTAAAAATATTAAGATATTCATTACTTTATGACCAGTTATTCTAAACATATCCAAAATTACTTCTCCACTGTTAAAGTTAAAAGTGCCTAACAGACTTTTTTGTTTGTCATCTTCCTGCAAAAATATATCAACAATTATTTACAATATATATATATATCATAATGAATGCAAACAAATTACCACATCACTTTTAAGTTGACAGAGATTAGAAGAATACACACTAAATTTGGTACCACCATTTTCAGAAATATAGATGAATTGATCTGTATACAAAAACTTGTCAATCTTATCTCCTTTGAATAATTTGTATACTAATGGTTGATTATTGTTGAATCCAGTAGCGTGTACCTAAAAATAATTCAATTTTATCGCCATTTAAGTTAAAATCGAAAAAGGACTGAAAAATAAAATAAGACATGTCGAAGTATATGTGTATGCTATATAAAATTTTCGCGAATGTATAATAAACACTGATTTCGATTTAAGTAAATATCAACTTACCAAAATATGATTAGAACAGCAACTCACAATTGTTTGTTTACTATGATGATATTGTACACTAGATTTCATGCCTACAACATTAGCTAAGGGTTCAGGTGATGGACCCGTACTAGGACAAGAACAGCCAGAAGTAATTGTATCTGATGAAAAACTTCTTTTAGGATGTTTTACTTCATTTGGCGCTGCTAAACAATAACAGTAAATACTGAATACTATTTAATTAATAAATAGTAAATAATTATTAATCAATAGAGTTGAATTTTGAGATAAATACTTTTTTTGTCTTTTAGAAAATGACAAAAAGATATTTAATATAAATACATAAGTAATTTCTTAAAATTTGTTTTCTTATGAAGCAAATTAAATTTTAGATTTTTTATTTTTACATAAATACTTAAGTTTATATTTTCTCTCTTAATATTTTGAATTGATATATTATGTCTATAGCTATAAAACAATAATTAGACAATACTAACCAAAGAACTGTTGATTTATTCACAATATAATTACAACTATTATCACAATATATAATACTAACAATGGCCTATCTTGATAATCGTTCATATTTTTTTTTATATAAATATAAAAAGCATTACTTTTGAGTAGTTTTTCTGCCTAATATTTTACCAATAAATATTAAAATTACATTTTTTTACAGGTACTTGTTTGTTTTGGTGACTACTTATGATTTTCCTATAATCTATGTAATATTGTACTCAAGTCAGGTAATTAAGTTTACTTTATGGGCTTGATGTATTATAATATCTCACTGGGCTTTGTTTTACTATAGTCCCACTTTGATCTGCCTCCCAATGCTCGATTTTTAAGCTTGTAAACCTTGAATATCTGTGAAAAACCACATCAACACCGACAATTGTATTACATATAAACCTATTGTTTACCAATGTGGTTTTTCAGTGTAAATTAATTGTTGTGTCAAATTAATTTTCCTAAGCGTATAAATACTATTTATACATTTTCAATATATTTCTAGAAAAATTAAGTGACAAAACACAAACTGCCATCATTGCCTTATTAGCATGTATTAATATTGATTTTGCCTCAAAATCTAAACCCTATTTTTTAACACGTTGACAGACATCACTGCTATAGCAGTTTGCACATGACTGTAATTCTAATATCATTCATGTAGCTCAATAAACATTGTAATTTATTTACTTTTAAAAGTCTGATAAAAATTTGTCCAAAAACGTATTAAGTCACAATTGAACACCAGGTTGGTGCGAATATGGTAACACCATAATAAACGTAACTGCTGCAACAGTTATGCCACTTTCTGACTTTCGTACTTATAACTGCTATAACAGTACCGTCCTATCACATCATAAAAACCAGTGGCTGCTATAGCAGTTACTGTTCGTCAACGTGTTATTGTTGCAAAAAAATGAAAAAATAATTTTATAAACATAAATATTTTATAAATACCACTTTGAACACAATTTACTACAGATTTTTGTTTTTTTGGTGCAGATAATTTTTCTATAAATAGTTGTCGTAATCCTAATAATCGAGCACGGGTTGAAGGAAAATTTGATATAACTGGAACAATTGTCTCAATTGTTAATGAATTTGCAGGCCTAAAATTTATTACAATGCATAATTAATATTTACATTAGTTATAAACTAATTGAGTATATTTGATAGATCATACTTTATAGTTTTGTCATGTACACTATGTGGTTTTGGATTTAGCCAACAGTATCCAACATCTAAGCTTTCAAGTAAAAGTTTCCAACGGTCTCCATTAGTACTGATTATCTAAATATATTCATATAAATAACAACAAATAATTGTCATATTGATTAAATTTAATAATATTTAATAAATATACGTACAATTAACCAAACTGTATTAGAACAACATTCATTTAATATTTCAAGAGATTTTATAGAAAATTTTACATAAGTAGATCCAAGACAAGCTCCTGTGCGAAGGTTCACAAAAACAATTTCTCCTATATTCCCTCCGACAATGCCAATATCACTAGAAATTATAATCAATACACAATATTACATATTATTTGATTACAAACATGAAAATGTCATAACACAAACTTTACCTTGAAAATGTAGGAACTACAGGTGTCCACCAAGTAATTGATGTGGGATGTAAGGAACTAGTTGGTTCTCCAGGAGCTGGCCTGATAATTTTGACTTTGTTTCTTCTATCTCCATCTCTTGGTTCAAAAATTTCACGTACGAACACTAAATATAATGTGCAATCAAAACCTAAAACAAATAAACAAATTAAAACTATATGTATTTGTTATTAACTCATAATTTAACGAGCACCGGTTTTATTTATATGACAAAAACAAATGAAAACTAGGAGTAGTAAATAAATATTCAGTAAGGATAAAACAATTTATGCAAACCATATTTTACTAACAAGACCTAATAACACTAATGACAAATACACAATCTCAATATATCTATTTAAATCATTCATTATCAACACTATAAGGGTGTATTAACCTTATTAAAATCCAATTTATAAATATGCAACATATATTTTTGCGCAACAAAATGAATGAAAATTGTTAATTAATTATGTACTAACCACATATTAGAAGCTTTTCACTGGTAGATTTAAACGCCAATGAGACAATCTTTTTTCTGTCATCCTTAGGCCAAGGCAACCATTTGAGCAATGGAGGAATATTGTCACAATACAGTATAAGGTCGTTACTACTACAATGTTTAAAATAAAAATGAGACTTTATTAAATAATAATCAATTTATAATAGCTGAAATTATGTTTACCTGAGTACTAATGCAAATATGTTATTGTTATGTGTTTGAAAACTGACTGCATTTACAATACTTTCCACATTCAATAGGTGCTTTAAACTAAGTATGTCTCCGTACAAAGAAGACATTTTCGCAAAATCGGTATTAGCTCATTATACATAATCATACAATAACTTTACTGACATAAGTTACATAACACATAAAGTTACATTTATTTTCAATTTTGTACATTTTTGAAAATCTTCTGTTATCAGACAAAATTGTAGTGTGTACAATAATAAACAAAATATTATGTATTATTCCAGTGATTATATATATGTATAAAATATTTATCAGGGGGATTTAAGGTAATATTATTCTGATTTTGTACCCTATTCTACCAAACTTGAAGCTGCAATATCCCACATGACAAGTAGGTCAACTGTATTTTATCATTCTTATCATATGATAATATTTCTTGCATAGATAATACTATTGATTATAATCAATGATAATACACATCATAAAATACAAATATTACATAATAATAGGTATATCCACAGAGTACAATAATATGTACTATTCTAATATTCTACTATATTATACTCTGTGATATATCTATGATTTCTTGTATGATAGACACCATAGACTTATATAAATACAATTATTTATATAATATTATTTCTATGAATCACACATAATTTGTTAATAATGTTTTATATCTCTGTGTGGGTGATGTTAAACAAATAGTTTCCCCAACATTTTTTTTATTTTATTCAACTTATGTCACAAATTTAACTACATCAATATTTAACGATATTATTTCATGTAGGTTTTACTTCTTAGTGGGCTACACTCGTCTAGACATTAATTTTTGAATTTAGTTTGCAATATATCAGTTTAGAGAATTATACATTTTAATAATAATTTATTATTTATCAATTTGTGGTTCATTTTTTCGTCAATCGTTGTGCTGTACGTACCGTACTGTAAGTACAAAGCACTTATTTATTCAAATAAAATAAATCATTGTTAACAACAACCAATTATAGGAATTTTATTAGGAATCACGAAGAAATAATAAATCAATGTGTCATAAATTATTATACAATATTAATATTATTTAAACATATTAAAATAATATTTTTATTTATATTGTTATTATAAAATAATACAAAAAAATAAAAATAAACCAGTTTTATCTTAACTTAGGTTATTATGTACCTATTACAAGAAAAGTTAAAAAGCCATTTATAACTAAGTTTTTAAAAGTTTATTTTATAGCTTTCATCGGTATTAAGCTTCAGTAAATTATTTAAAAATCCGTATTAACATATAAATATTAATATTTATAGAAAATAGTCACTTTGTACTCGTTTCCTTTTACCTGTGTTGTCCTTACTTTAGCAATCACTTGTTTGATATTGTTTTATCTATTGACGTTTATATAAACGTTTGTAAGGTTGGACACGCACCGAGAAATCACACAAAATACGCCACTGAGAGCAACTACCCCTATTGCCCCTTCCTGCAGATGCCCTTGATCACCACAACTGGATATTATATCTGCCATTCTATGTATAGGTGTAAAAATGTAAAAAAAAAATAGACATCCATTGAATATTAAGTAGAATATGATTTATATATCTATAAAATGTCAATCAACAAATATATTTTAATCGGTTTTTTTTTTTTTATATAAATAATGTTGTATAATTAACATCAAAGTATTAACAAATAATAAATATTTATGTAATGATAATGATATAATAATATAAAAAATATGCTAGTCATGTAACGAAAATGATTTAAAAAAAAAAAAAAAACAGTCTTCACAAAACTTACATAAGGTCTAAATTTAATACTTTTAAAGTTTTAAGATAATTTTTGTAGATTTTATAAGAATATAAAACATTTTTTCCTTTTAGTACTTTCTTTTAAGTAAAAAAATATAATTAATGATTTTAATAAATTACTGATAGCAACAGAATGCTAAATATATCTAGGAAAATTATAAATAAATAAAATGACCAAAAATCACATTATAAAAATAGTAAATATAATATTAAATATTCTAAATTCAAATTTATAACATAAAACAATAATTATCATATTTTATATACATATAAATCAGTTTGACACTTTTAAGAGTAATGGATTCAATGTAACACATTTAATTTTATAAAAATCCAACAAATAATATTTACTATAACAATAAAATTAAAGTTAAAAAACTTAACAACATTTTGTATAATTTAAACAAGGCTTTATATAATATGTTACAATAAATATCATGATTTATACAAATAATGATTTATTGTTATTAGTAAAATTGAGATTGGAATTACCATTATGCCAAAACTTTGGATTGTTTGTGTGTTGATATGTCATTGGCAATATTACCCGTTTCTGATCTGTTCGTTTTGCATCGTATTTGGCCTAAAAAAATTTTAGACTGTGAACGAAGTTAAGAAGCTAGTGTGTATTATAATGATGTTTATTTTTCTTTTCTGTAAACACTTTTACATATGGAAATACTTCTAAAAGTCTCAACCAGAAACTTTTTATAACTGGATTTGCCTCTGGATGGTACTTTAGAAAGGAATTTTTTTTTTTTTTTTTGGGGGGAGGGCAGATTGACAAAAAACTTGGAAACCATCATTTTTTGATCCAAGCTTAATGAAAATTTAAACATAAATAGACAATATGTGAAATATATTGATGCAAGAAAATGTTAAATATGTAAAAAAAATTTACACACACTTTTTTCTCGTTTTTATTTTTTTTTATTTATCAGACAGAAAAAAGTAAAGCAAAAATAAGTATAGTATGTTAAAATAAAGTAAAGCAAAGCAAAGATGAATAAATTACAGATAAGAAAGCCATATTTTGCACCACGGGTATTCTTTGCTCTTCGAGTCAGATACATCTATAGGTGGATATATATAGGTGGATATATTATAGGTGGATGTGTTGAAAATGGCGACTATTGTTCTTTATTTTATTAGCTTTCTTTCTTCAAAATCGTATTATCCAAGAAATGATTTATTGTTTCTTTAAAATTCTACACAACCATCAAGAGTATCAGACCCGAAAAGTGAAGTAAACCTGTGGTGGGAAGTATGGTCCGGCTTTCTTATCTATACTTTACTTTTTTTAATTTATTTAATATTGAAAGTATTATGAATATAAAATGCGTACCTTGTTGTATGCAATAACTCCAAATAGAGCCAATGCCATTCCACAAATATTGTTCATAGTAACAGGGTTTCCAATTACAAATATTGATGCAGCTACAACAAATATTCTTTTTGATGAACTTGCAACAGCATATGTTAATGAAGTAACTATAGACATGACACTAAACGCTAATATATTTTGTAACCAACTCAATATTCCATCAGTAAACAACAAACCCAATACCTTATATGATTCATTGTTCATCTAAAACCATTTAGATACATTTATTAACAAAGTTATTTATAGTTTTTTATCATTATAATCTATAATTACATTGAAATTTGAAACTGTTACTAGATGCCAAAAATCAAAATAAAGCCACACAGGTAAAAACATGAATAATGCAAGACGACCAAGAATATGTAAAAGTCGTAAATGATGAATACCAGTATCATGGAGTACTTTTTTGGAAAATATATTCTGTAATGTGTGTTGTAATGTAGCTGCCAACGCACTCATTAACCCAATTGCATCAAATGATATTTCTGTGAAAGATGCAATAGCAACTCCTGCGATTATTGGAACTAAAGATAAATAAACCTATAAAAACAGTTTGGAGAAAGAAAATTGATTTATATTATCATAACTAATTAATAATTTTGAAATATTTTGTTCTTTGTCAAGTACTTACAGTAAGACATTGTTTTTCTCCAAGTATTATCCTTGATAGAATAACACTGAACAGTGGCATAGTAGCTTTTACTGAAATATTAAAAACAGTTATTTTTAATTAATAATATTAACATTGAATAAATTGTATTATTTTATTTTATTACCTGTATGTGTATATGAAACGGGTACTTTCCATAGACTGACATGTGTGAATACTGACCCAACAAACTTTCCAAGAGCTAGTGGAACTATTAATTTAAAATAGTAAGGCCAACTAATATCAACAAATCGTCTCACACCCCACAAGTTAAAAAAAGGACCAGAATAAACAGCTATAGACAAGAGCTGTACCATTGTCACAGTCATTGGATATGGAAATTGATTTAATAATGTCTTGCCAACTACATTGCTTCCTGAGCTAACTACATACCATATGCAGCATAATGATGCCACGGTGACAACTTCCTTGGACGCCAACACCATAACTACAGCAGATCCTAATAGTCTCAAACTATGTTAATACACTCATCCTTAATAGTTTGAACTATAAAGTACAAATTATTTCTATAAATCAAAAGTCATCAATACATTTAAACAATGTCTTCTAAGAAATGATAAAGCATTAAAAAGATAAATAACTTATCTTTTTTTACATTAAAAAAATATAGATACATTATTTTAAGCTATACCTAATTAAAAGAAGGTTAAAATGAAAAAATGAACTATAAACTACACTAATTTTTCATACATAATTATACTAATATTAGAGTAACAGTAAGTTATGGGATTCTTGCTCTGAGGCATTTGATAAGATAATAGATGACTAGACATAGAATGATAAGGTTTGGCCATGTGGCAAATTGTTTGGAAGAAAAGATTTTAGAGGCAAACAAAATTCAAATTAATTTCATAACCTAAATAAAGTACTATTATTAAAAGTAAAAAAGAGTTGAGATTTATGATTATGATTGGATCATATCACCTCATATAAAATAATTTATAAAACAATTTAATTAAAACTGACTACATATCTCATACTTAATGTTTATACATTTTCAATATAAATACAAGCACATTTAATTCAAATTTGTTATTTTTAGCTGAATAAAATTTAAATCATTATACATAGTCCAAATATTGATTAAATTATGTGTTTTAATTGTAATACTTTTTGCTTTAAATGAGTTGAAAAAAGTATTGTCAATTAGTGTAAAATCAATAAAAATTATTAATCCTTGAAAAATGGGTCAAAAAATTATTTCTACTAAGCTTATATTTCAAATTCATAAATACTGTTTTATATAAATTAAAATGTAATTGATTATTTAATGTTAGTTACTCACATCCTTCTTTTTAAAGTCACTGTTAAAATAACTGGGTCAAGAATTAGAAAATATAATCAATTAATTTTTGAATAATTTTCTATAATTTATACAATTAAAAAATTGATATCAACTTTATCTGCATTGTATACATGTACATTATATTCATGGTATAACTAAACATAAGATATAATTATATAGTAATTATATTTAAATTTAGCATAAACAGTTAAAGATAAATAAATGTAGCATATGTATTGTATAATAATTCAATATTGTAATTCAATTTCAATATCATTTTTGAATACTAGGTTGGAAAGAAAATATAAATAAGTAATTAAAATTAGGTATGACAATAATATTTTTAATACTTTGTTACAATAATAGACTTAATGTCTAATTACATATTTACAGAAAATAATAAATCTATGTAACAATAGTTTAGTTAAGTGTATTATTAATATTTTTTAGAAGCAATATACTTCTCGTACATGTATGTATATAAATACACGTAAATATATACTTAAGAGTATATATTAACTGTATATAAATAAAAAATAATAATAAAGTTATAATATAAATATATAATTTTTGAATGATAAAATAATGGATAGAAATAATAACTAGCATAAAAAATGTTTAAATTTGTTTATAACAAAATCATACATTATGTATTTAAAATAGAAAAAATATTACAACCAACATAAATTAAAATAAAAAGTAGGTATGTTGTATTTATGAATTGAACTTTGATCCCAAAATATGTTTTCTACATAAGTTTAATTTCTATATGTTTGTAGCTGTATTTTACTTAAATGTGCATGAATAAAAATGGTGTCAATTAATTTTTGTTGGGTTTAAGAAAATTATATAGGTGGATCAGCCTTAAAAAAAATTTAAATCTAAAAAAAGATTCAATATTTTTAACACAATGTGCTAGATATGAATTTTGCAATGGTAATTTTACGTTGACGACTGGCGATTAGATTTGGAATGGCTAATCAACCACTGTAAAGTAATATCAATATTTTCTTGTTCTTTGCATGATATTGAATAGCAACAAATTTCTCTGTCTTGAATTGCATTCAAGTTCCTAAAGAAAAATTTTTTTTTAAAATATTAAAACTGATTGATTAAAAAAGTAAAGTATAGGTTTTACTCACATTCTGTCAATCAGATCGACTTCATCTAAAGCATTTGGCAAATCCCTTTTGTTACCCAAAACTAAGACAGGAATACCGGATAATTGTGGTTTGTCTATTAAATTATGAAGCTCGTTTCGAGAAGCTTCTAATTTATCAGTATCAGCTGCGTCTACCATATAACTGAACATATTTTAAACAAATTAATATCACAATATACCATTAAATGCTTTATGAATACATACACTATAGCATTGACTCCTCGACAATACCTCTCCCACATAGATCTAAACCGTGGCTGACCTCCAATATCCCATATTTTGATAGTAACATTATTTTTTGTCACTTTCCGCATATTGAAGCCAACAGTTGGTATCATGTCTTGATTAAATTGGCCAGACTACAAGTTTAATGTAATTATTACATGTATTTTTTTTTATTGCTGGCAAATTTAAAAATAACAAACATAGAATACAGTAAATTTATATAAAGATAGGTAAATAGTGTTTATTATAAAAAATGAGTGTTTTCCATGCTTATAATTTATATTTTAGTTTAAAATAAAACATGCAAAAAATTCTGTAGAGAGAAAATTCTGGCCTGGAGGTAGTCACTCATAGGCTCCTTTTACCCAATAGTTTACATTCATATTAAATATTTCTAATTAAAAATTAAAATAGTATTTTTATTCATTTGTAAAAAAATGTTATACATTATATTTAATATTACAAAATATGAGCTTATACAATAGCTCTATATTCATATACTCTGTAAGTACATATTTTATATTATTATTTACTTGAAACAACACCCAAGTGTATTATATATAATGTAAGATAAAAGGCTGCAGTGATTTTTTATTAAAAAATCCAAATAATTCAATTATATTGCACTATGTTTAATGGAATTCTTTTGGGGACCCAGGGTGAATCACCGTTCCAACCCCCCTTGTTAGGCCTAAAAACATGACATTGAATAGATGAATTGTGATAAATTAATTTAGTAGAAAAATATGTTTTAGAAATTCTATAAAACAAAATTCTATAGATAAATTATATAAATGAAAATTTAAATATTTATCCATTATATGAGTAACATTTACATTTGATTATGATTTAAAGAAACATTTAAAAAGACCATGAAATATTTTAAGATAATTTAAAAATATAACCTAGATAATGAATACATATATACTTATATACTTAAACACTTCACATTTGAGATTCTAAGCAAAAAAAGGTGTTTGTTTAACACTTGACGTGTTTTTGGATCCTGAGTGGAGCGAAGAAGCTAGTGATTTTACAATGATATATATTATTTTTTTTTTATTTAGAGTATGAGTGGAGTGAAAAGCTTAAGATTTTATGATGTTTATTTTTCCCCTCTTTATAGAAATACTCTTTCATATACAAATACTTGTCCAAAAGTTTCGATGAGTGTCTTTACAGAGCTGAAATCACACCCAGATGGTACACTAAAAAGGTCATTTTTCAAAATTCTTAATACTTTTTCCAAAAATAAGAAAAATTTAACAAAAAATTAACCAAAAAACGGTAAAATATGCTAAAACTGCAATTTTCATAAAACTGAACATTATTTTTTAACATAACTTCAAAAATCATGTAGCTAAAAACTTAAAACTATCGTCAATAATAAATTCCTAATTTTAAACATAACACTGACAATTAAAAAAACATCACCTTCACAAATTCTTATTTATTTGTTCTGTCAATAAGTATTTAAAAGTATCACATAAAACCATAATTAAACACAAAAAAAAATAATAAAAAAGCCAAAATAGCATTTATAGGTAAAAAAAGGCAAAAGAAAATGTTAACCTTTTATCTATGAAATTTAATGAAACATATTTCTACATATAAGTATTATTTTTGTACTATTATCCGTAAAAAAGAAGCATTTGTCTTCAAATCCGAACCCTAATAATGACTTTATGGATATTATAATGATTATTTTTGGTTGTTAAAGAGATATATATATATATATATTATATATAATAGCCGGACATACTTCGCACCACGGATATTTGTTGCTCTTCGGGTCAGGTACTCTTGGTGAATGTGTTGAAAATGAAGATAATTATTGATCTTTATAATATTAACTTCTTTCATTCAGAATCGTCTTATTGAAGAAATGATTTATCGTTTTTTTTTAATTATACACACTCTCAAGAGTATCTGACCCTAGGAGCGAAGAATATCTGTGGTGCGAAGTATGTTCGGCTTTCTTGTCCATACTTTACTTTTCTTTACTTTACTGTTTTTTAATGGTATCTTGTATCTTTTTAATTTTTTGGCATAAAGATATAAGGTACATTTTTTTCTAAAAAATAATTAAAGTCAATATAATTATAATGAATAGTAAAAATTATTCAAATAGATTTATAAATTGGCCTATGCATTTTCAAAACTAACTGGTAGAATCACAATTTAATCATTATTTTAATTAAATTATTATAATCAATTGATGTTTGAATATCCTTTGAAATTTTTTATACATATTTTAACAATGTAATTTTTGTTGAAAAGAAATAATATTGAAATATTACCTATAATCTATACATTCTAATAATATTATATATTTTAATAATTATTTAAAAAAAAAAAATGTTAACTATGGTAACGGACTAATCATAAGAAAAGCATTAACCATGGAAAATATAGCAATTATGGTAACAATTGTACCATAGTAATTATTGTTGTTGATAATAACTAAACCTCTGCTCAGAATCATTTTATTGAAGAAATGATTACCTAATCGTTTCTTTAAAATTAAATACACCCATCAAGAATATCTTATCCAAAAAGCAAAATATATCCATGGTGTAAAGTGTGTCCGGCCTTTTTTTTTATATCATTCAAAATTGTTTATAAAAAGATTATAAATAGCTAGTGATTTAAACAGACGAGTTATAAATTAATTTAAATATTTTTTAGTCAGTGTATTTTTAACAATAATTTTATTTTTCATAGCATATTTGTAATGGAAGTTTAGTAGGTTTCTTGGTATTTGTATACATTAAACAATTATTAAATTGGTGTTTTAATAAACAAGTTGACAGATTTAAAATAATCAATTAGAATTTTTACTTAGGTAAAACTTTAACAAAATATAATTTATGTAGGTATCAATACTAATGTTATACATAATTATGGGCTGTTATATTTAGGTTACATACAATTTAAAAAGCAATACTTTAACAAATATTGAATTTAATTTCTAGATATATAGAGAAAACTAATACCTAATTGTTCAGTATTCAACAACATACAAATAAAATGGGTGGGTAAGAAATATAATGTTACTTGATTAGTTGAGCTATAAATTATTTTTAATATGCATAAATAATTGAGCTAAGTACATCTAATGTAACTTTGTAGTAAAAAAAACTAATCATAATTTTCAAATTTCAAGAAGTATGTAGGTACTTAATAATAATAAAAAAATGTATGATGTTTAACAATTTAGTGAAATAAGCATATATATATATATATATATATACATATTATGTGTACAATTAGAGTTTAGAATAAACAAAAAATACTTCTTATGAAATTAAAAAAAATATAAGCTTCCTTTATTAGAATAAACTGTTTGACAAAACATACAGAAAAGAAGAAAATCCCAATATTTATGAAACCAAAACCACCATTATTAAAATTTATAATTTGTTAAAGAAATTGAAAACAATAATATGTTAATGTATACTAACAGCTGTAAATATAAGTCATAAGTATTAGTGTATTACCTGTGACTAATAGGAAAATTTAAAAACGCCAAAAAGAAAAATTGGTTTAAACATTTTAATTT
Source organism: Stegophylla sp. TES_Ste_2020 (assembly GCA_025469315.1). NCBI lineage: Eukaryota > Metazoa > Arthropoda > Insecta > Hemiptera > Aphididae > Stegophylla > Stegophylla sp. TES_Ste_2020. The sequence continues at coordinate 1,983 of JAIPRM010002144.1, read as the reverse complement.
ACTTACAGCAATTACATGAACAAATGTGGTTTTGCCAGAACATTGAAGTCCAACTAGAGTGAGTTCCATTTCTTCAGTCCAAAATTTACTTTTAATCCAATCAAGTATCCGATTAATTAAGGCCATCATTTTGAATTAGTTTTTTTATAAAACCTTGGTCAATATTTGCAAAAATATATAATATAATATATTAGAAACAAAAATATAGACAACAGTTAATCAAAAGCTAACAGAAATCAGAATTAATGAAGTATAAAATACGTATTTGCAGGTACAAAAGCATTAAATAATCAAATATTGTTAGATTTAATATCCAGCCCTAAACTTATCAATGTCCAATAAACAGCTGTTAGATAACAAAGAATTAAGAATATTATCTTTGGAATTTACACCGTCGACCAACATCACACTTTCACACTTCATGTTTCATGACCAGCTTTCTTGAATTTTTCTACTTTTTATATTGCACATTGGTAGATTGCTGTGTCTCTAAACAAATATGAACTTATTTAATGATTTATTATGACATCATGTTGATTTTTTTATTAGTCATCATAAATAATTCAATTTATGACTGTGGAAAAGTACAAAAACATTGCCAGATTATATTTTACTTCTGTCAAATTGTAGGTTAAAATATTATTTTAAATTTGAAATCAATGATAATCATTATTAAATTCAGAAAACAATTATGAGTGGAGCACTGGAGCACGTTGAACAATTTGGTTAATGCATTGGTAAAATATAATGTTTTGAGTACACCTACGTACGCTATATTATTTTAAATGTATCTCAAAATATTTTTCTCCCTACGCTTGAAAAACAGTATACGTAACTTTTAAATACATTTTTCTCCTTGCGCTGGAGATATGGTATAAATCATAAACATAATAATACATATATTATGTCTATGGTATAAATACATAAGGCCAGTGGCTAGTTACAGGGAGGATTTAGGAGATTTAAACCCCTACCAAAACCAAAAAATAAATGCGTAATTATAAAGTAAAAACGGAAAAATATGTTTTATATTTTTATGATCATAAATCACACAAGTGGTACTTTAACGAAATCATTATTCATAATTTTCAATATTTTGTTAAAAAACGAAGATAATCTGTCAAAACGTTTTGTAAAACGGCAAAATATCCCTTAAACGAGAATTCATTAAGTCGATTTAATTAATTCCCTTATTTTTAAGGGAATTTTGAAGTATTGAAATTAAAATTCAAACCAATAGTTTTTGAATAATTCAAATTTCAGTATTAAGGATAATAGTCTTTTGGACACATTTAATTACAAACGTATAACCTAATTATTATGAATCTACACATTTAAACTTTAATCAAAATATTTAAATGTATGTACATAATTTTACTTTACAATATTGCAAATTAATAAGGTGTTAGGAGTAGGTATAAATGTATAGTCATAGATTCATAATAATTATGTAATACAATGGTACAATTCTTCAATTTTTTATATGGAAACAACTACCCAAAATTTGACAAAAACGACTCGGAAATCATAATTTTTTGATTCGAACTATATGAAAATTTAAACATAGATAGAAAATCATATATGAAAGATTTTGGCATAAAAAATTTTTGAAAATGTGAAAAAAATTTTTTGGACATTTTCTAACATTTTTTTTTCTCATTTATTTTTTATATTATTAACTTTCCTCGTTCGGAATCGTTTTATTGAAGAAATGATTTATTGTTTCTTTAAAATTCAATACACCCGTCAAGAGAATTCCACCTATCGTGCAAAGAATACCCATCGTGCGAAGTATGTTCGCTTAGGTTATATTGCTATATTGCTGTATAAGGCTAATGGCTATTGCCTAAAGAATACAAAGTCATTTTTTTTGGTTTTGGTTTTTTTTTTTTTTTTTTTAAATTATTTTATCAAGTTTAAAAATGTTATATTTATACTTTATTTAGTGTACGTTCTTATTAACATATTCTGTTGAAATATTAT